>JAQIWS010000460.1:0-21499 GCA_034696085.1 Stigmatogaster subterranea | reverse complement strand
GAGTCACGACGTATAGAAAATGTCGTTGGGTGTAAAATATAAAATTTTGCCAGCTAGCTGTAAGAACAATTAAAATTTAAAAAGGAAATGACGACATCTTGTATATTTTTTTTCTTTTTCGGGTTGTTAACGTGATCGATCAAGCATTGAATATTTTGTTTACTGTACTCGACGCTTGTATAAAATGGGTGTCAGGATGGTGTTTCGTTTTACGGCGATGACGTGTTCCCGTCGTTATGACGTGTCCCTGACTCTCTCTCATCCCGTTCACGGTTTATCGATTAGATACAAAAGGAAGTAAGCGAAAGGGAGGGAGAAAGAGAAAAAAGGGTGGAGTCCGGGGAGTCCAAGGTGCATATCCGGACGGAGCCGTTTGGAGATTACCGCGCTTCGTGGCGCGAGACGCTGCCAGGTGGTGGTAATTGGCGCTTTCTCGTGTGTGGAGCTTTAGCTCGGTCGGTGAAAGCATAAATGAAGACTGCGATGGATAAAAAGGAACAAAAAGTATCATCATCATCATCCGTCGCGCGCATGGCGCCCGCCCCCACGCTCGCGGAGCAAAGTCTCCCACAAGCGTTCGTCGTTAAATCTTTAGGTAAACGCGAAGCTCGCGGTTTGTGGGGAGTGAAACAGACGAGAGGTCCGGTCGACGATATGGTAGTCGCGGCTAGATCTCAGAAGCCAGGTTCGTTTTTACCGTTTTTACAATTACGAGTGGCGTATGATGGTGTGACGGTGAGCGAAATGCCTCAAAACCAAAATAAGGATTTCGACGGTGGACCGTTTCCCGTCGATGTGATTTCTTACGGTGTACAAGATGTTGTTTACACGCGAGTTTTCGCGATGATCGTCGTGCGATCTCGTCCTCCGGACGAACTACCGTCTCGCGCTCTGGCGGCGGCGTCACCGGCGTCGCTCGAATGTCACGCGTTCGTTTGTGATAGTCGTCAAAGTGCTCGTCAACTGACTTTTGCCTTGGCGTCGGCTTTCAAAGCTTTTAGTAAAAGTATCAAGGGTCGGACTAACCCCGCGACTGCGAGGAAATTCGCGATCGATTTACGAAGTCCTGAGGAGATTCAAGCGGAGTTGGATTCGGAGGCTTGAGATTAGAGATTATTAGAACGTGACACGTGGTTTGAGATTAATATTTAGCTTTTTAAGGAAAGCGTGTCAAATATTGATTTATGGTATATTTTAATCAAGATTATCGTAAAATGTGTTTTTTGTTATTTTTTTTTGTGGAAAAATTTCGTACAAAATTTTTTTTTTTTTGGACGTGTACGGTATCCTCCGGAAATATTTAGTCACACCCGTGATTTTTTCGCGTGTGAGAATAATAGCAATTTTCTGCGTGATTCAAATGTAAATATATTTAGAACGCGATATCAGATTGTTTTTTATAGTTTATACGGTCAAAGTCGACCGGTAATTTTTTTCCTCCGCACTCTGTCATTTAATTTAACGCTGATTTGTAAAACTCGTACCAATAACCATAACTTAATTTTCTCCCTTTTTTGAATTTTTGTCATTTTTAATGTAATTTCTGCATACATAAAATTTTCAAAAACAAAGTGAATAAATTATTTACAAAGTATTTCCTCATTTTGTACAGTATTTTTAGAGAACTTTGTGCACGAACTAAAGTAAAGTAAAAAATTTGTGAGAAAAAGTTTTTCTTAACTTTTCTGCGTCGTCGTTTCAACTTTCCCAAAATTCTCATTAACGCTATAAAGTCGTTCCGAAGCGCCACAGTCGACGTGGTTAGGATAATCACAAACGAGAAACTCCTGATTGAATTGAGTTTGGTTAGGACACAGAAAACTCCATTTCCGACCGGTGAGGCAGATGTGAAACACCTGTGAAATTACTCAGTGAAACATCTCTACGTACAGTACAGTACTCGCAATCTCCAACCGGATTGCATTTTATTTTATTCCCTACCTGACAATTCGCTTCCAAGTCAGCGTAATAACCGTAGATCCGATCTTTACAACTAAAAGTCGTTCTGGGAATGGTTTCCAAAAATGGCAACACTTCTTGTTGAGCAATGACCTTTCCGGAGGAGAGAATAAATTCAATGGGATTCAAAACAAAAACATAAAATTAGGTTAATGATGGAATTGTAATTAAAAAAGTATATTTTAATCCTTAGGTTAAAAAGTTGAGGTAAAATTTATTTTTTAAATGTTAGGTGGGATTTTTTTTTTAAATTTTGTGGATAAAATTATTTAAGTCGCCTACGCCATTTTGGTTTTTTTTTTGTGTGTGTGGTTATTTTGTAAAAATGGAACGATGAACTTAGATTTAAAGTACAGTATGTAGTCAATTTTAATCGTAGTTTATCACGTAATCTTACCTGGTACGAAAAAATGATAAACATGAGGCCTGAAATTGTAGAGAAAAAGAGATAAATAAAAATAAATAACAGGTGAACATTCCTTTAAAATCAAAACAGTATTGGAATTTGAGATTAATGACGCGTTTCGAGAGTTAAAGTTAAAAAAAAAAAAAAATTTGCGTGGGTTATTCTTTTAATACTACTGTAATATCCAATATATAATTTCCAACGAAAAACAAAAACAAAAACAAAAACAAAAATTACAATAAAAAAAATATACCACACGAGATGCAATAAAATATCGAATAGGAAAAAAAGCTGATTTAAGTCTGACGTCACAAAAACGAGAATAAAAAATTTTTTTTGTTGGTATTTGAGTAAAGATAAAATTACAAAAAAGATGAAATAACTCACTTACCGCAGCAAATAAATGTCATTTTCCCCATGTTTTTAAGAGGTAATTTCTGTGGTTTTTAATCCAAATGTTGATTCTAACTGTTTAGTTGATGTTGTCGATTTGTGTTTTTATACTCGAAAATCGTCTTCCTTATATCACGTGGGTAGGATTTAAGAATTGGTATTTGGTAATAAAAATTGTGTTGAAAGTGAAAAGGTGGGGCGGGGGTGAGGTTACGGTGCGTGATGATCTTTTGTAATTTTTTTTTCATCTTTAACTGGTTCTTTTTCTTTTGTCTGGGTGAAGGTTGTTTTCAAGGATGGTTGCTGAGTGCTGACTAACAGACAGGTGAGAAGCGTTAAGTCGAATCACCTGGCGTTCAGTTTTGTATACAGTATTTGTTTTTTGTTTTTTTTTTAAATGTTACTTAAGCATTTTTTGTAGGGGTTGTTGATTTTTTTTAAAGTTAAGTGTGTTTTGATTTTAAGTTTTTTGGTGATTTTGTATTTTTAGAATTTTTAGAATTTTTGGTAGAAATGTAAGAAAAATTTTTTTTGGGTTGTGAAATAAATTTTAATTCGGCTACTGTGGATTAAGTTAGGGAATTACGGTGATCTTGACACGAAGATTTTATTATTTTTGATGTTTATGTTTATTTTTAGAATTCTCGCTAGCTTAATTTACAGTTACACCCGACTAATTTGTTCAAGGTTGGGGATTTAATTACTGTTTACCCCCATAATAAATTAAAGTAAGAGAATGTTACTGAATTAAAGTCAGGATGATGATTTTTTTTTTTGTTGAAATTTTATCTTGAGTAATTTGTTTCAAGATTTTGACACCGTGCGGCGCGATTGTCGCGACGTTACGGTCATTAGCACGAAAGTCTTGAATTCCCTGGTTTTGTAATTTTTACGTTAGAGGGCCGTAGGTGTTGGATTAAAATTTTGGCAAATCGGTTTAATTTATTCAAGTTTGATATTAAATTTCGGTAAGTTTAGGATTTTGTCAGAAGATGGTAGCACGTACACTAAAAATTTCGGTTTTAAATTTAAATGATGTCGTGATGTGTTAAAATAAATTTACTAAACTCGTAAGATCGAGGTCGCTGAAATGATTTTACGCTTTTTACGCGTGAAGAGTTGTAAATATTTTTTAATTGACAACGGTATAAATTGTATACAGTGAAGGCATTGCGCTACTTACCGACAATAATAAATAAATAAATAAATAAATTATTAAACACTATTTTAAGATGTCTTTGAAAAAATACCAAAAAAAATACCAAAAAAAAGAAAAAAATACCAACCAGGTACCGAACATCGTCTTCATATCTCAACCAGATTTGTCTACCTGCCGGAAGGTGTGGTAATAAAGGCGCGAACGCGATGCCTTATCTTGACATAAATGTCTTCGCACTTGCCCGAAGACGTAAAATATTTAACGGGCGGAAAAGAAAAACTGTCAAAACAAAACTCAACAAAAAAAAATTTTTTTTTTTAATCCACCTTTATTTACAAAAAAAACTACTACAAAAAAAAAAAAACTTAGTAAAAAATCTAGATCACCAAACCAAAAAAAAAAAAAAATTGACATTGAATTTAATCGAATTTACAATAAACCGAATAATTTATTTGATTGATTAGTTTAGTTTATTGACCTTAAATTCTCTATTTTCAATACTGTATTTTGGTCGCTTTCTCCACGCGTTCCGAGTTAAAAATTGCAAGTAAAAGTTGAAATTTGGGTGGAAGAAAATAAAGTCCTATAGCCAGTGGGCAGATGAGCTCTCGGAACCGGTCGGACGAGGTCGAGAAGATGCGCGTTTGGGTGACCTCCAATTCGGTATCGTTGTGTCCCGTGGCCAACCTGTTTCTTTCCACGGATAGAAAATTAGGTCACAATCGTGTTTTTTTTTGTTTTTTTTTTGGTATTTTTTTTTTTAACGCCTTCGACGAAGCGCCCCCGGGTGGTGAAACACAACCCCATACGCCACCAACTTCCGATCGGGGAGGTGTGACGTCGGATGTCGTGAGGGAGAGCTACGTGAAAATGAGCTCTTGATTGGAATGTAAATAACTTTCTCCTTGTGCTAGAAAAAGTTGAAATTTGTATTCCACCTGCTTCAGGTGTGTTTTTTGATTTGACATTTACACATTTCGCGTGGTGAAGAAGGGTTAGATTTTCATATCAATTTATTCCTCCTTCTATTTGTTTTTTTTAAAAAATTAAATTAAAGGAATAAAATTTCCTTATCTCGTGTCTTAAAAATCAACTCGAAATTAAAATTTTCGGTTTAGTTTTTGCGCGGCTATTATGAAACAAACGTGTCATTGTCCTTTAGTACATTATTTCAGGTCGTTAGTCAACTCGAGTGTAAAAGTCTTTTATTCAAAGACTAGTTTTTCACGTTTTTTTTTGTTTTTTTAAAAATCTCCTACTTAAAAAAAAAAAAAATTAAAAGTTTAGAAAAAATTCTGGTGATACCTGAACGATGAGCTATACAGAATTTTTCAAACTCCAGGTAACTCAAAACCTGTTTTTACTAAAATTAAAAAGATTTCAAAAAAATAATTTGATAGTCAACTGATAGTTGTAGAAGTTATTAGTTTCCGTATTAAAGCCAGGCATTCAAATTGACTCGGCCTTCGAGGCTCCTAAGATTGCACCCCACCTTGAAACATGACGGGAAAGTATTATATGTTTATTTTTATTATTTTTTTTAATTTTTATTTATAATTTTTTTTTAAGTTTTAGATAGTGGGATGGTTTGGGAATATTCCTTAATCTACCTACTCAATCATGGTTTGAATTACTAATCAACTCGCAACAGGGCTAATGCGATGAAGATTGAAATTTTTGTGGGTAATGTAGGATTATGGGATTTGAGATCAAACGCATTTCTATTTTAAGTTTTTAACCCTTTATCACGTAACACGTGGTTCACTTTTTTAATTTAATATTCGACCCTGACTGCTGTCGAAAAAAGAAATTTTTTTATTAATCACATTTATGAATTGTGAAAATTGATGACGTCGTTGATGGTAAACTAAAATTTTAATGTGACATACATTAAAGTAGTTTTAGTGAACTTTGAAGAATTTTTTTGGATTTTTGTAATAATAAAATAAAATATTTTTATCCACACGATTTTTTGTCTTAAGTCGTGGTTTGTTATATAAGAAGTGTTCTTTATTTTCAAGGCAGACTGCATTGCTGTTTCAAGTTTACAGTTAAAGAGTTTTATCTCTTCTTCCTCCTTCGTTTTTGAGGTGAAGACGAAAGTTTTGTTTTTAGAGGTTGAATTTGGATTAAGTTGGAGTTCTTTTTTATGGTTTGGGGTTTTTTTCTTAAGAGCTGTTTTTGAGGTCGTAATATCTTCTTCTCCGCAAGGTAAATGGGTTAAATGTGAAGCATTGATGAGTTCCCGTGAAATATTCTCGCCAATCACGCACGGGATTCACCTGGGTTTCCTTGACGTGAATCAGATTGAGAATCGGGAACGGATTATCACAATTTTTATGTTTCACACCTGTTAAATTTTTTTTTTTTGGTTAATAAAAATTGATTGACAACCATTGCGTTTTGTAATCTAAAAATGTTTTTAATGTTATTTTTTGGATTAAATTATATTAAATTAAATTAAATCAAAGCGAGATTTTTAAGGTAATCTCGTTTTTTTTTTTTTTGGTGTAAAAATTAAATAAAATAAATAAAAATAAAATTTTTAATTTTTAATTTATGAAGAGTGTCATTGAATTTTTTTTTTTAAATAAATTTTATACGAAAAATGAGGTTTTTGAAATGTGGCATTCGTGAAATAAGGTGAAATGGGATGTTAAAAAAAAAAAAATATATAAGTCAGTTTGACAAAAATGTGCTTTCCAATTGAAATCTACGGTGTAAATGGGTTAAGGAGTCAACTGAATATATTCTCGTAGTCGTTAACACGGCTTCTTTGCCATGTATTTATACAGTGAGCACGATAGGTCGGAGTTCTTGGTCACTTTTCTCTAAAAGGTCTTTTTTGAGAAAAATTTTTCCAGTTTGGGGAAAACTGCGTTTAAAAATAACAACAACAACAACATCGTCAAGAACGACACGAGGAAAGAAAATAAAATACGAGGAATGAGAAATTAATTATACATCATCTTACAAAACCTGTACCGGATGTTTCTATGAACTTGATTGATTTTTCAACAATTTTTTTTTTTTTTTTTTTTTCTCGTTGACCGCCATTTTGATAATTGAGGTTAAAATTTGTCAAAAAATTTTTTATCACTTTTTTTTTCGAGTTTTATTTTTTTTGGGGTGAAAAAATTATTTAGTGAGACCAGAAAAGTTGTTCGTGATCTTAACTCGTAAATTTGTTCAAATTTTTCTTTTTTTAGTCAAATGTCATCAGCGGGGGTGGTTATTTACCCAGGTGAGAAATTTAGGGCAAAAACTATCCTTAAAATAAATCACGAATTTTGTTTCAATTTTTTAACTACTCGTTCCAACTTTTAACACGGAATGAATAATTTACAAATAACGATATTTTTTGTTCGTTATTTATTTATGTATTTATTTATTTATTTATTTTTGTTCAGCTATTTGAAACTTTTTCCTTTGTCAAGGTAAACCACAGGTAAATCTGCTTAAGGGAAGAGAAGATCCTGTTAAAGCAATTTGATTCCATCAAACTCGTATCATTAAGAAGGATGTTTTACTCACAATTTTTTTTTGTGCCTTTGCCAGTTTTGCTTTTATCTTTTTTTTTTTTGTAAGTCAATTAGTTTATTAAGTGTAATTTGTTTCTGGTTTAGAAGTTTAATAAAAAAAAAAAAAAGTTTAAAACTCACGTTTTGTGAAGTTTTGTGGTTTGAAGTGGCCCAAATATTTCGCCGAGTCACTAAAGGCGAAATAAACTCGAAAATCTTGCTGAGTAAAAATTCCTTTTATTTATTTATTTATTTTTCCCACGTGGAAAATTTTTTTTTTGTAATCAGTCAAAAATTTATCTTGTTCAAGATTTTGACTTTACTGTACTTTACCTGACATTGCAATCAATAAAAAGTGAAAAAAAAATTACTACACTGAAATAAACACAAAACTCACCTGTTTCTCGTTGTCATTTTTTCGTGTTCACCTGAGGCTAAGAAAATTACGAAAATGGGAGACGTCAACCTCTTTTTTTCTTAAACCAGAATTACCCTAAAGATTTATCACCGACTTAAAAGAGAAAGTCAGAGTTATTATTTTTAATTTCAATTTTTTGAGATTGGAAAGTAACACAAGGAAACGTAAATTAATTAATTCCTTATTAACGAGACGTCTCGACTTATTAATTTTTCTAAGTGACATTGAAAATTTTTAAAATCGAGTTGAATTTACTACGCTTGCGTGTTCAGTAACGACCACTCGTATTTTGATTTATTTATCAGTGAAAAATTTTTCTCCAAATTTTTTCATTTTTTACCATTGGCTCGATTCAATCTCGGTAAACGCGTATTTGCCCTTCATTCGCAAACTGACAAGGTCTCCGCCCTTTCTCGACGTGCTCGTGCCAAAGGTGGACGATTTTTCTTCTTTTCTGATATCGAGGTGAAAGTGAAACCTTTTTTTTTTTTCGTGTGAATTTTATTACCGTCGCCCCCCATTTTTCTATTTTCTCTCTCGCGTGTAAGCGCCTCTGGTGTCGAAGGAAAACGAGCGGCGGAGGAGAAAGGGCGACAGCTATGCATTCTAATCAGGATGCTCCTAATTCGTGACCCGGGTGGCAGGAATCTGCGCATCCTCCCGCCGAGATCACGTGGATCTGTTTTCACCAGGTGAGCGGGTATAAAAAGGAGCGACAGTCTTCGACAAATATCATCTTGCACTCAGCTGTCTTACTAAGGTAAGCATCGCAAGTGCTTCGGTTCTTTTGGCTACTTCAGTTTAGTTTTAGGTACGGTAACTGAAAACTTTTTGGTTTTTTGTTTACAGTTTGTTCTGCAAATTGCTCAGTTTTTCTCCTCAAAAATGAAAGTCGCATTTATCAGTGAGTTGATAATAATGTTATTAGTTTTTTCCTGGAGTTTGGAGTTGTTGTTTAACGTTGATGTGGAAAATGTGAATTTTTTCCGTTTTTAGCTCTTCTTTGTTTGGCCGTTGTCTTTAGCAAGGCCGTCGTGGTGAGTTTGAATTTGAACCACCCATAATTTTTTCGAACCATTTCTCAAACTTATTTTCTAACGATCAGAAACGACAAGCCAACGGTCTGCATTTGCCAGACGGTGCTGATCTCATCGTTGGATCCATCAAATCAGGCTTCTCATGCGCAAACCGTATCTATGGTTACTACGCTGACCCAGACAACAACTGCCAAGTCTTCCACGTCTGCGTCCACCATTTGGATGCCGAAAATGGCATCGACGAAACGCTGCAATACAGCTTCTTCTGCGGTAACCAAACCGTCTTCGATCAAGCGAACCTAGTTTGCACCAACGTAGATGACGCGACACCTTGCGGTCAAGCTGCGTCTCTCTACGACGAAGTGAACAGGAATTTCGGTATCACCGACAGACCACAGGGTTAAACTCATCACCTAAACTAAACTCGACTTCGACCAACGTCCACCTTTTACCTGCCTACGAACCCTTGTTTCCCGCTGACGCTGCAAATCCATGCTGTACTGGAAGGATTTTCTTGCACAACATGCTGTCGAGGACAGATTCCTATTTTAGCCACGGGAGGGATAATATTTTATTGGATAGCATACCATACGAGTTTTTTTAAGTTTTATATTTTTCTCCTCAAAGTAAACTACTGTAGAAACCAGAAAAAAAATAATCCAAATTAATTAATGAAGTCGTTCGAGACAGAAATCGATTTGGGAAAAATTCATGAAATATGAAAAATGAAAATGAAAAATGAAAACGAAGTGAGTCGAAGTGTTTTCTCAAGCTTTGTACATAGCAACGGCTACGATGCTCTTCACGTCCTCGACAACCGATTTGCACACGTCACTTGGAAGGATTCCTATTTAATGTGAACAAGCAGCAAGCAACAAGGGGCTTTTTGTTTTTATTTGATATTATCACAAAACTATAATTTGTATTAATTATTTTGTTGAAATTTTGAAGCATTACAGAAAACTAATAAAAAAATGTGCAGTCAAATTTTTATTTTCCCTTTTCCTTTTTGTTACTAAAATTAGAAATAACACTTTAAAATTTAAGTACCGGTACCGAGAAAAAAAAAATTAGTAAACCACGATTCGTACTCAATATTTTTTTCGGTTTCCGAGGTCAGGGTGGATGAGTTTTCTAAAAACACGTGCTTGACCTTTCGCCTTTTAGTTTTTCTCGGACATCGTCCATTACCGTGAGATGTCCAGTTAACCCATTTTCGGAGCTCCTCGTATTTTGTGTCGCACGAAGGATTTTAATCTTGACACGTCACAAGAGGATATAAATTTTATATTAGTGGAGATGATTATTTTTATTTTAGGCTTCGAGTCGCATTGGCCTCGTTTTGGTGAAACGCGAGATTGGTTATTCTTTTGTCACGGTCGAAAAATTTTTATATCTTAGTGTAGATGTTGTTCCACAATCGGTTTTAATTAGAATTTAGAAAATAGCGTTCTTCGGTAATAAGGTTGCGGGTTTATTTATTTTTTTCGACGAGTTTTATGTGGAGTGATTTGCATATGAGGATACTATACCAAATTAGTTTTGGCCCAAATGCCTCTAAAAGAAAGTTGTTGAAATTTGGTTTTGGGATTTTAAGGTTTTTGAATTTTTTTTTTTTTTAATTTATTGTGTGTTTTTAGGAAATTTCGGAAGTTTTATTTGAAGTTTATATTTAAATGGGTGTTAAGTTACGATGGCAGTAACTGCGACCTCTTTTAACTAAAGAGTTATTTTGTATTACTTTTTGGAATTATTTTTCACTAAAATGTAAATTTGATGCTAGATTTTGAGCAGAAAAAATTGCGATGGATTGAGGTAAAGAAATAAGTATGTGCATTAAAATTATATATTATACTCGTAATTTAACACTTTGTAACATCGATTTTTGATCACGATTTCGCGTGTTTGTTTTTTAATTTTTTTTTTTTAGTACAGTAAAATTTAAAAATTCAATAATTTTCTTATTACGTGTGACCTTGTTCTCGAATAACTCAAGTTTTGTGTTGTGGGAAAACAGAGTAGGTGAAATTAAAATTAACTTTTTAATCATCTTTTACCTGAATTTCAAAATTGTGAAGAAAAAAAAACAAAAACAAAAAATTATAATCTACCTGTACTTTAATGATAGCTCACCTGTTGAGTGAAGTATGCACTCTTCAACAGTTTCTTTTTGACACCAACTCGAATTTTGATGACTCACGATGAGATACTCGAGTTGAGAGTACAACGTGGGTGTTTTTACCTTTGAAGGATGTTCCTGATTTGAGTTTAAAAGGGGTTAAATTAATTTCACTTCTTAAAAAAAACCAAAAAATATTAAAAATTTTTTTTGGTAATTTGTTAAAAAAAAAATAATTTTTTTTTTTAAATGAAAAACTTTAAAAGAATCAAAATGAATTGCGGAAAAGGACGAAAACGAGGTTAATAATACTGTATATAAATTTTTTCCTAATTTATTCCCGTCGAGTTGTTTAATTAAAACTCTTCGTGGTAATGGGAAAGTCTCAATAATCGTAAAACACGACGAAATTACAATTTACGACGACGATTCGACGTCTTTTCCTTTCACGAGACACCTTTAAGAAAATAAAAACGTATAAAAATAACGAGGGCGAATCTCCTCCCTTAGGCTTAATACTGCTGAGAGAGTTGAAACTAGTTTCTCTTTGATGCGAAGAATATGGTAAATACCTTTAGGAAAGAAAAATTTAATTTTTTTTTTAAATTTTTTTTTTGAGTTGGAAAGGACGAGTAAATAATTCCGTGATCATTTTTGATTTTGAATGTTTACATTTCGAATAGAAATCGTGACTAAATTTTTTTTTTTTCGTTTTTAATTTTTATTTATTTATTTTGTTAAAATTTATTTCATCGTGAATTATTAATTAAAAATCTCTCTCAAACGAGTTTTGAAATTTGGTTGTTCGGGAAAAGGAATTTTTAATCAAGGTTTTTTGGTTTTTGGTACGTACATCAAAATGTCATTAAAAAATAAAATTTGATGATTGAAGATTATAGATTAGCAAAGTCAAGGTAATGTCACCTGCCAATCGAGTTACAGGTTCCATAAAAAAAAATTTTTAGGTTTTTGTGTCGTAAATTTTACATAAAGCGGGAAAAAAAATTTATTTTTAAACTCGGATGAAAAATTTTTCTTTTCCGTATTTGGAGAAAAAAAAAAAGAAGAATTATGTCATTATTTTCGTATTCTGCTGGGAATTAGAAAGTTTTTCTCACTAATTTAACCTCAATTTAAAAATTAATTTGTTCCCTCACGAAACGCGCTTTTACGTAACAGGAAAAGAAAAACATAATTAAGTCCATGTTTTACATTTCATAAAGAAACTAAGCTTTATTTTTATTTTTCATTTACTGTATTTTTTTAATACCTCCATTCCTCAACTGTACAAAAAAAAATTTTTTCAATTTTTTTTCAATTTTTATTTTTGATTATATTTAAATTAAATTATGGCTCGATTTTCATTTGTTTTCGTGTTACTGTAAACAAAAACAAAAAATTATAATGAAAATTTGATATTTTTTTTTTTTAAAGCACCACTCCATGGCTAATTATGTTGTTAATTTATCCATTTCGAGATTATTTTTTTTTCCTTCGTGTCTAATCCACCAAAAAAAAATTAAAAAATAAAAAGCATGACGTGAAAATAGTCTCTTCAATGGTTTTTAAGTCCGTGTTGATTAATTAAAAATGCATATAAAAACTGGTTAATCCGTTGTCGTAAAATCGTTGGTAGATCACTTTCTAGGGGGAATAACTCCAAAATTTCTGTTGACCTCGTCGTACAAACTTGGAGCTTGTTGACAAGGAACTGCGTCATCGAAGTTCGCGCACACAAGGTTCGCTTGATCGAACACCGTTTGATTTCCGCAGACGAAATCGTATTGAGCGGTTTCGATGATGTTACCCAAATCATCAGGTATAGGTAGACAGATGTGGAAAATAAGACAGTCGTTGTCTACGTCCGCGTAGTAACCGTAGATTCGGCCATCGCACGTAAACCCTGTTTTGATGTTGCCGACGATGAGGTCCGCGCCGTCAGGGAGCGTCCACTGTTGCGCCGCAACCTGGATTAAAAGAGTTGATTAACCGTTTATAGACCTAGTTTAATACGCGGAGCTTACCATTCCGAATGCAATGGCAAAAACTACAGTAATAAAAGGAGAAAAATTAAATAATTAGATGATAATATAGAAATCGATAATAAATGTAGTATTTACCAATAAGTGAGTATTTCATGTTGTAAAATAAAATTTAAAAGACACCGATCGATATATCGTTCCCGTACTAAAATCAAAATCAATTAATCTACCGTGTTACGTAACCAGAAAATAAAAATAAAACTCACGTCGTGGCGCGTTTAGTGGATTGTGGTTGCGATGAGCTTTTCATCTTCCTTTTATACTCTACTTAGACCACGTGGGATTATCTTCCTCGTGCGTCGAGTTGGTCACGGGATCGCTGGCCGCCGAACCCACAACCCCGGCAATCCAGTTCCACGCATGCCCGGCCCTCCAGGTCCGGTGCTCTACTTCCGCCCAGGGCCGGCCTTTGGCGATCTCCCCCCTCCCCCTTCGATCCTCCGTTGCCCCCATCCGTCGATTGTGATTGGTCGATATTTGTATACTCGAGATGATGCGTTGTCCTATGAGTTTGCTCGTTGTGTAACCTATTTCGTGGGTTTCCTTCACAGGTGCATACGTCACTACAACACGATCTTGAGCATCTTTGCTCTCGGGGACATTTTGAAGAAAAGAAGTCGCTCTAAAAAAGCAACGTGGGGTCAAGCGGAAGTGAAAAGTGGTTTTTTTCCACTTTTTTTTTTTTTTTTTTTTTTTAGTTGAAGAAAAATTTTTTGTTGCGGTTTGAAAGGGTTGAAATAATTGTCGTGAGAGAGAAAAAAAGTAAATTCCCGAGTATACGCTATTATGGTGATTATCGCATTATTAGCTGATAGTGATAAAAGAGGTAAATAGGGGATGGTTTTAATTTTATTTCTGTTTTTTTTTTTTGGAGTGGTTGTTTTAAAATGTTGTTGGTTGGTTGGTTTTCAACGTGGTTGGAGTTATTTTTAAAATTTTAGGTTTAGGTTTTTTTAAAATTTTTTAAAATTTATTTTAAATTCAAATTCAATATTCATGCGTGTGTGTGACTTGACTGGAATATAATTTTTTGCGGTGGTTGATTATAATCAGTAGAGGCATCTAGTGAAGATTTAAGTGAAACTGAACAGCTACTAAAACGAGCACAGTGGCCCAATTGACGATTCCCAACTAGGGGAAAATTCCCATTAGATTTGTACGGAGAATTAACAAAAAAAAAAAGATGAGTTAAAATTATCTCTTTAAAATTCACATTCAACATTTTTTTTTCTCAAAAAATGTGGAATTTCAACTTTTATTTTTATTTTTATTTATTTCACAAACACAAAATCAAAAAAAAAAAAAATTTGAGTTCAACCGACGATCTTCAAGCAACACTTAAAAAATGTTGTTAAACAACCCGAAATATTTTTTATTTACTTATTTTATCGACGACAACAAAAGACTCTAATTTATGCAAAACGCAAACAAGGAAACACCCTTTGCCCACTGACATACATTACGAAGAATGGCTTTTGCTTCTGTCTATTGTCTCAACCCCTATCCAAGTTCATTCTCCTCTCACTCACTCGAAAATATCTTTTTTTCTTAAATTTCAACTCTTATCTCTTTTTTTTCTCTTCGATTTCAGTTTGATTTTTACGAGGGAGATATGGCGGTTTGGTTTGTTGGTAAAGTAATCTAGATGGTAGTGAAAGTATCGAGTTCTTTCGTTGCTGTCGGCGAAGAGAAGCAGGTTGTGCATCCACCTTCCATCTCCCGTCGGGCCAACGAACCGGAGGGGTCAGGGGGTCAGTGGGGAGCCGTCTCCCGGCGCGCGCAATGGCTGCGTGCAACGTTCGACTTTAGCTCGGTTCATCTTCAATCTCAGTCAGCGCCGCCTACTGAGAAAGAATGTAAGATCGGTTCAGGTGGCGAACGAGTGAATTAAGATTTTTTTTTAATTTTTTTTTTGGGACTGAGTCGGCGCAAATAAGGAATTAGTAAAAGTGGAAAGGAAAAAATGTTTTTAAATTTTTAGCATTTTTTATTTTTTATTTTTCAAGTTTCCTTTTTAAGAAACGTCAAAAGAGAGTGCTGACCTATTTTGAATAAAAGATGGAATTTTTGGTGTGCGTGCTCATCTTTTAAAAATTACCGCAATTTATAAAATTAAATTCAAATTAATGATTACCAGTATTAAAAAAAAAAAAGAAGGTTTTTTGTTTTGAATGCTGTGAGTAACATTTTTTATTAATTCAACAAATAATGAGTACAAGATTTCCTTCGTTTCGTATGGCACTTTACACATAAGCGTTACAAACATCACAATTTTTGAGCAAATAACATGTTTGAGCTGATGAATTTTTTTTTTTTTTCATTAACAGGGAGTTGGTGTAAAAATATATCTCTTCTCGGTCTTTCATATCCACATTTATACAATATACTCGTCAGCAGTCCCTGCCCGCGGATAAGTTTGATTTTACAAAGGCGACTGATGATGGTAAACAGCGCCTCTAGTTGGTGAGAATTGGAAAGAGATGACGAAATTTCCACTGTCAACTCAAGAGAGAAATCCGTTTAGAGTCTTGTACAAGGTCGAGATCATTGAATCGGGGTGAAATGGGTTCGGTGGGGGATGTGAGATTAGGCGAAATTTTTAGCCGGCTTTGTCGATGATGCCGAATTTGCCATTGACCGCGTCGTAGAGTCCCGTCGCTCCAGCGCAATTTAAGAGGTCATCTTTGTGTACGCAGACCAAGTTTTCCTGGTCGAAGACGGTCTGGTTGCCGCAGAAGAAGCTGTATTGCTCCGTTTGATCAATTGCGTTTTCGGGGTCTACGTGGCGGACACAAACGTGGAAGATTTGGCAGTTGGCGTCGACGTCGGCGTAGTAACCATAGATACGGCCAGCGCATGCGAAGTTAGTGGAAGTTTTGCCGACGATGAGTTCAGCGCCATCTGGCAATTGAATTTGCGCCGCTTGTCTTTTTACCTAATAAGACAAAATTTTGTTACATTGAGTTAATGGGTCAAAAAAAATTTGTACTGACCAATCCAGAAAAGACAGCTCCAACACACGCAAGGACTAAAGATTTAAAAAAATAAAATAGATTAGTAATTGATTATAGTATTAAATTTGAATTTTGTTTTTAAATATTATTATTATTACGGATAATAGCGATCTTCATGATGAAGGGATCTAATGTTGTAGGGAAAGAAGAAAATATTTAAATTTAAATTGTTAGTTCGAAAAATAAAAATTAAATTAAATTAAATTAAAGCCAGGTGTGAACTCACCTAGACGAGCACCGGAAGAAGACAAAGGTGAGGAAGGATGAGTTCTGTGGTTTCTCGGTGAGTGTTTCCCCCTTTTATATCTGAAGATGAGCGTCGATGTCGCGTTTTGTGCATCGGGAGTAGATCATGTTGACCCCGAACTACACCTTATTGGGATGCACGGTCGTCGTCGCGCCTCGAGCTTTATCGCCATTGGCCACTCATCTTTCGATGCACGGAACTAATTCCTCCCTCTCCTCTTTAATTCCGCTGTTTTCAGCTGTCTTCGCATCTGGATAAAGTTTTGCGGAACGGTTTTAAAATAGAAATTAGCGAATTTTTATCATCCAGCATCCGAATTACCAAAATTTTTATTTTTTTAGAGAAAAATTAGAAAATCCAGTCACAATAGTAGAAATGGGGAAAAAAAGTTGTTTTTCGTGTTTGTTTTTGTTTTTGTTGTTTATTTTTTAAAGATGGTGATTGGGATTTGATTTATTGATCGATTAATAAGTTTGATGCACGAGTGAAGTAATTTGATAGTTGATTTGAACCTTGAAATATTGGTTAATTCGTGGTTACACGCCGTTTAAACACGTGTTTTCTTAATAATAGGAGAAGAGGTTTCTTCGGGGTGAAGAATGCGGTAGAGCGAGTTAAAACCGCAGGAGATTAACCACCTTCACCTTTCGCAAAGACAAAAGGGTCGAAATCTCATCCTACGAATACTGATAAAGAATTATACCAGCATAAACAAACGTTGAAAACGAGGTTAAGCTTATAGCCTTAACTGTAAAAATGAAGTTTTATAGTTTTATTAGTTTACCAATTCTCAGTTGGTCATTGATCCTTTTTTCATACTTGAATTTTTCACCTTTAAATATCCTCCGTAAAAATTTATTTTCATTATTTTTAAGTGCATCTTAAAAATTTATGGAATTTTTATGGTTTGTTTCTTTTTTTTCACATCCTTTTTGAATGTTCAAAATAATTTATGTTTAAAGTGGATTACATTGCGGTAGATGGTATTATCCGTAAATCTCGACAATTTTTTTGTGTAAAAATATTTTTAAAATTATTTTTTGAGGCCGTTTGACAAGAACTAGTTTGTCCCACACCGGCAAAACCAGATGTAATACGTGATGAGATTAAGCTAGAATTTTTAATAAAAATAAATTTTTTTATTGGTTTATACGTTGTAAACATATAATCCTACTTTATTTTCACTCTCCGCGTAAAAATTTTAAACTCACTATTATTCAAGCTCTCAAAAATATTTTTAGGATTTGGAGAAAATTTTTTCCCATGAGATTTTGACCCAGTTTAATTTAAAAATCTGAGTACGAAAAAAAAACCGACATCTGCCGCCTCAGGTGAGATAAATTAATTTAAAGGTATTTTAAATCATGGTCTACTTTAAACACATTTTTATTTTTCATAGTTTACCTAAATCGGCGTGTTTTTGAGTATTTTTTACATTAATCGATAATTGTCAAAGTTAAAGCGTTGTAAGTTTTCGATGAAATTGATCGATAAAAAGTTTTATCGGTTCATCGTTACAGAACGTTAACCTTTAAAAGACGCGAATGATTTTTAATTAGGGCTCTTGAGATGATCAAGTTTGATGTGTCCAACCCTGGCAATCAGAGATTATCAAGGTTTCTTTCTAAGGAATTTTTCCCGTTGATGGTTCAAGGAAAAAGGAAGTAAATTATTTTTATTTTTTTGCATAGTTATTGTTTTGTTGAGATCATATAGATTAGCATTTTTATGGTTTAGAACACAATTCTGGTTTATTAATAATACGAAAATCGAAAAAATTCCATCATAAAAAGAAAGAAATGAGGAAAAAATAGAAAATTTTTTTTGTCTCTTTTCAAAAAAAAAATTTTTTTTTTTATAATTTTACTAAATTAGTTTTGGAATTTAATCAGTACTCGAGTGCGGAAATGGATTGTGATTGGTTGTTTTTAATTCGCTTTTCACTTTCATTGAGTCGGCCTTGAGTTTTGTGAAAGTGGTCCTTTCGTCCATCGCGTTGGTCGCCGTGCTCAAGGCTTTTTCGCTCGTCCTGCGAGTGAATTTTTAGCTCGGGGCAAGGTTGTTTGGTTGTGCGGATGAAAAGTAGGCCAGAGGGCGAAGATGAGCCCGCGCATCTTCTCGTGGCCTCAATCGAGCGTTTCTTGTCGGCGCCCGCAGAGGTCAGCTCACTCATCACGACAGCGTGAGCGATGGAGAAAGGAAGGGTGAGCCAAACTGGAATGGCAAGTCGAGGGTGAGGTTGACTACTGTCACTCTTGAAGAATAGCAAAATTAATGGTCGTCACACCTCGTGTTTGTTTTTGTTTGCTTGAAGATTTGAAAATTGCTTCTGTCGATAAAGAATTACGATTCCGGCATGTCAAAATTTTTCAGGAAGTAAATTTTTTACACTTTTCTCACATTTTCCTGGGTACTGAATTGACAGAAGTTTATACGTGTTGTTAGATTTTGCTACGCAAGTTTCTGGTTTGAATTTAATTTTTTTTTTAAATGATTTTGTTTCTGATTTAAGCCGTTAAGTGGCGCTGTAATCAGCCCTAGTGGCAAAACGCGGAAGTTTTAATACCGCGAAATTTGTCGAGTGACGTAACGTGTTCAATGAAAGCAACATTGCTGAAAGAAATTTAAAAAAAGCAGTCAGTGCAATGAATACTAAAAATTAATATAACGTTTCAACCGTCAAATTTGATGCTTTAATGCTTTAACTATGATAGTTCGAGTGATTAAGATTGACATATGATTCCAAGTTTAATAAAACAAACGTGAGTAATATTACCATAAAATAACTCTGAAAAAAAAATACCGTCAAAAAATAAACGCAGCTGTAAGACAAAGTGATAATTAGAGAAAATACGAAGTAAAGCACGAATTTGAAGTAATGAGACACGACACGACTTTAAACATGCAACGATGCATTCAAATTACCATTTTGCAAATTGCAACACAAAACCATCTCGTGTCTTCAAATCTTTACGTACCCATTAACGTTGATACGAGAAATAAATATAAATATCAGTAATTCTAGGATGCAAATACAAATAAACGAGTTTTTGTAAGCTAGCAGTAAATAAAAAGTGGCTTTTATTACTCGTCGACTACCGCGAACTTCAATTTTTTTTTTTAATTTTTAATTATATTTTACCGCGTTCCGACGTTTTACAAGTTTTTACAATCGTCGAGATTGTCTTTTTGTGAAGCTAGTTTGGGAGTTGTTAGTGCATTATTCGCAAGTTTTACGTGTCGGAATGCAATTCCGCTACATTTATTGTTCACTAACGACTCGTTAAAATGAGAACGAAAGTGTTGCTTTCCTGTTTTTACTTTGTTACTCTATTTTTAAAGGTGACAACCAACAATTAATATGTCCAAACTTGTTTATTTCTTTTGTACAAAATGCTCATTCTTATAATTCAATCAATTGCATAATGTAGGAAACAAATTTTAATTGAAAAGCATAGCGAATATTTACAAGTACAATTTCTTTTGCTTTGTTCATCAATAAGTAACGAAAAAGTAAAGAACAACGAGCACGTATATAATTTTCTGCATATTATAACTAGCTTATTTTTGTAAGCACTGAACCTGATATTGTAGTAAATGAGTTCGTTGAAATATTCACCAAGTTTACATAAATCCGGACATTGATTTAATCCAAAAAAATGCACTAAAAATTTCCAAAATATCTCGGATTTAAGTCATCTCCTTACAAAGAGTCGCGGGGATTTTTCTCTATCGCTCGTTTTGTTGTTAATCTTCAGGAGATCAACCGCGTGGAGGGTCAATGACTCCAAATTTGGAATTCACGTGATTGTAAAGAGCCTCGGCATCTTTACATGGAGTGGCGTCATCTGGTATGGTGCAGACTAGATTCGCCTGATCGAAGACGGTCTGGTTACCGCAGAAGAAACTGTATCGCTCCTTTTGGTCGACACCATTATCCCTATCCTCATGATGCACGCACACGTGGAATATTTGACAGTTGTTGTCCTTGTCAGCGAAGTAACCGTATTCGCGATTCTGGCAGCTGAAAGTGGATTTTACGGGTCCAACGATCAATTCCGCATTGTCCGGTAGAGTGTAAACAGCGCCCTCTTCACGGACAACTCGAGTGAGGAGACGTCCTGATGTGGCGGCCGGTTCTTCTCGCACTTGACGCTAACAAATGGAGAATATTAATTTTTGCATTATTTGCTGTCGACAAGTATTCTAGGTTTCTGTAAACAAAATAATAATTGGTTCTTTTTACCGGGAAAGTCCAAACTTGAGCCACACACAGAGTAAACACTGATGGGGAAAAATAATTAAATTTGAAAGAAAACGTTATGATGCACAGTATATATTATATAAAATCGTGAATTAAACATACGCAGAGTGCAAGAGATTTTCATGATGAAGGTAGATCAAGAAGAGATGCTGATCTGCGAAGAACAGGTGAGAGTGAGTGTAACGCAGTGGAGCTTATCGCTCTTTGAGCTCGATTAATCGGAAGATACGCGGTGTTATGAGAGAAAGCTTGCTCGCAATGCGATAAGGAAAAAGATATCGTCAACTTACCGAGAATGTTGTTCTTGTTACGTGTGTCACGAAAAAGATGACCATCTCGAAATTGGCTTCTGTTTATATAGGCTGAGTATGCTTTACGTCATAGAAAAAATGTCAGACGACGGATTATGAAGAGCGCGCACGTGTGGTTCTCCCATCCCCATCATTCTTTTGGCCCTTGAGACTGGCCCTCAGGAAAATTTGGGAAAAAACTTCTTGCCCTTAGAACGATTTTGGGCTTACGCGATGCGAAGAACAATTAATACGCCGAAGGTCACGGGGTCTTGTCGACTCAAACATTTGGAGTTACAGGTTACTAAGTGACAAGTATATCAAAATTGGCATTTCTAAAAATATTTTTAAAGTGAAAACTTTATGATCGATTGTTAGTGACACTGCTGTGGAATCAGTGTAATTATGCATCATAGTACGGTGCCAATGTATAGCAGTGCATTATAATAAATTTCGAATTGTTCATTTTTTTTTCGCTTGGTGATGTAATTCGAAAGGACCTTGGTTGAAAATAATTTTTTCCAACAAAACGGGGGCACTGAAAGCAAAACCTCGACTTTGGTGATGTTCAGGAAGGTAATGTGCACCTGATTATGTAAAAAAATCAGTATCAACATTTTTGACCATTTT
>JAQIWS010000459.1:0-21519 GCA_034696085.1 Stigmatogaster subterranea | reverse complement strand
AAATTGTTCTTTGAAATAATTTGCGCAATATAACGTATACGTTGTGTGATCAAGATTTATTAATTTTAGCCGTTTAGAGTTTGAAATTTTTGGTAAGAATTTTATTATAGCTGTGATACAGTAAATGTTTACTGCGAAGGTGAAAAATTTCTGATTTTTGTTAAATTGTAAAGTTTTAAGTTGGGTTAAATTTTCTAACGAATCTGTAAAAGTCGAAACGTTAGCTTACAAATCACACTCCTGACTCCGTCTGACGTTGAATCATTATTTATCGAAATTTTGTACAGATTAACCTAATTTGTTGAAATTACAGCGTTGTAATTGAGAATTATCATTATGTATCAATGTATTTAACTTTTATTTGACTAAATTTAAGTGAATAATTTTGTTGATACAATTCTTAATGTCTTAGTAATTGTAAATATTTGTAAAAATTTTCTTATTTTTGCAACCAAGGAAAAAAATTTATAATCCTACGTTATAAATGCTTCTTAGCTTGTTAATTTAAGTTTAAACTTAAATTTAATAAGTTTTACGCGTTTTGTAATTACAAATTGTAATTCAAGCGTCTTTATTTGTAAATCCATCTGATTTGTGGCGCAACATACAATACATTCTTCGCATCTTTGACGAATTAGAAACTAACTAAATGAATGATCATTTCTTGACTAATCTTGAGAAGTAACCATAAATTGAGCTATGATTAGTTTTATCCGCTTACTGATTACTGTGTTTCAAAATTGGAACAGTTTTGTCATTTTTATTAGAATTAGATTTTTTTGAAAATTTTAATAATTACGTTGATGTTGATGCATTTTATACATCGAGTTTATATTTTGTAATTTTTTATAAGTTGTTTAAAACTTCGGTACCGTACACTATTTTCACTGAGCAGTTGTAGAAAAACCAATGTTGATCGTGCATTTTCACATGGAAATATTGACTGATTTGAGTCAGTGAGTCTTATACTCCGTAATTAAAAGACACGTTTATTTCTTAATTTTAGTTTGTAAAATAATGTAAATTAAGCAATTTAGTTTTTTTAGTCATGTGACGTTTCAGGTAAATCTCTGAAACAGTTGGTGCATTATTTTACAAATGCCTTGTGGTATTGAAATTATTCCATTTGTATTTTGAAGTTGTTTACATTAGTAACAGTGTTACTAGTGCAAATTGGTTGTGCCAATTTTTGTATGGCGATCTCACTTGATTAGACAAATTTGATTTTGTTGTAAAAATATCAAAACGTGGTCACATCCGGCTTTTTATTTTCATATTTGAACATTTATCATGACAATTTTAAATTACTTTACATTTTACGGAAAATCTACCTTGTGGATTTTTAACTGCGGAAAAAAGGGCAGTAAACGAAATACTCAATTTAAAAGAAATTTATTCGTTTATAAATTTAAAATGGGTCATTATTCAATTTATTTGTTTTAAAGTCAAAATTTTGAACCGAATTCCTACTCGATGCTGACATGTTTTTATTGAAATTGGTAATCGTGATTAAAACTGTAATTTGACTGCTACCGGCAAAAATTTTTTTTATCCCAAATTCACACAATCGTACGTTGACGATTGTCAACTATTTTAACTATTTTAACTACAGTATTTTATCAATCGGAAATACTACAAAAATATTTTTGCTTTGACAAAAATTTGCAGATAATTGCATTAAACATGCAGTAAACTACTTTTCAATAAGGAACATTTTAAAATGTTTGGAAGTGGAATTATTTTTTAAGTAAGATGTGATTGAGTAAAAGTTAAGTATACTATTTTTGCAGTAATTTAAAGAAAATCTGTAATTTTTGTATACTGTGTATTGTGGGTGTAATATGCAGTTGGAACGCAAACATGGATGGTTGATACTACTTTTAATCACCTCCACTGAGCTCAGACTCCATTCACATACAAATTATACCCATCCAACATGTTGCAACCAATAGCAACCCGAAACCATAGCAACTAACACTTAGCATCTATTGTATATACATAACGACAGCAACAAAAACAATCACTAACAATTTCCCCCCTTTTAATGCTGTTGTTTCAACTCCAGCATCTCAACTTGTTTTTCCATCGCGTTCCTCCCAGTGGCTTCGTGAGCACATCAGTTTGCATCTCCACTCCCTGCACATGCTGCACCTTGCCCCCCCTCTTCATCCTTGCTTCACGTAGTTACGGTTCTGATTCTTGCTCCACCGATTCCCTCCTTCGACAAGCTGAACTGCTCCAAGATTGTCACAGAAAAGCTTGACTGAAGCAACTGCCTTGCCGTCGTCTAACATCTCGTCCATAACGTTCTGTACCCATAAAACCTCGTCCAACCCTTCACTAAGCGCCTCCAACTCCGCCTCGTATGTGGATTTCGCCACTCCGTATTGCTTCCTGGATTTCCAGCTGATAATTGAGCCACTGTTCCTCACCACGTACCCAGTGAAACACTTAGAATCCGCAGTCCTGTCCCACGACGCAAAAGTGATACATACCAACCCATCCTCGCCTTTTCGATAAACCAGCTTGTAATCCTTCGTGCCCTTCAAATACATTGCAGACCCGTTACAACAAGGCACGGTATAATGCGAGATCGCTCAGCACTTGGTCAAGGGTTGGCTCCCAAATTCAAATTTTGCATTTATAATACATGAAAAATCTCGTTACAAGGCGTACCAAGTTTTTGACCCCGTGGACCGCGTTGTAAAGGGTCTGCAGTGTATCTGAGCACTCGCTTTAACGCTCTCAGATGCATCAGCTTAGGCCTCCTGTTGTACTGCAACAGGCAACTCATAGCAAAACACGTCTGGTCTGGTACTCGTCGCCACATACATCAACTTCCAAATTAGCTCCTGATAGTCACATTGATCCACCTCCTCACTCGCCTCGTGCTCATCTAAACTTTTATTCAGACCCATCGGACTTCTCTTGCTGCTACAATAACCCATTTGATATTGGCTCAACACACTCAATATATCTCTTCTGATTCAATCGAATCTCACCCTGCTCCTGCACCACACCTACTCCCAAGATTCGCTTTGCCAAACCCATCTCAACCATCTTAACTCTCTTCCCTACTTTTGCAACAAATCCCTTCGTATCTTCCCATCTGACGCAACGTCACGATGTCATCAACGTGTATTCCAAGGTACACGAAACGCTTGCCTCTGGCTTTAAAGTAATACAGGCACGGATCGTTCAAGGACTGCCTGAAGCCTTTTTCCTGCAACACCTCATGAAAACACTGGTTCTAGCATCTGCCAGATTGTCGCAGACTGTAAAGACCTTTCTTCAGCTTCCATACTCGCCCCTCGCCACTGGCATTGCCCTTAAGTTACTGCATGAAATTCTTTGTCCAGAGTTCCAAGAAGCTAAACTTGTTAAATAAGAATAGAAAAGAAAAGACAAGAATGCACTAGAAATGGTTGTGTACTCCCTTGTTTTGCATTTACGCCAAACGCGTGAAATCCGCTGGGTTGAATTCGTCGAAGTTCCTCGGCGTCGAGATGAACCGCTGAACTCAATGTCGTTAAACCTCCACAAAATACACTTGTTGGAATTTGCGAATATCTTCACGTCGAAATAAACACTGGTTGCAATTCCCGGTATCCACTGATTGATAGCAGGCACTCCTGCCGGAACATGAAATACACTTCTTTGAAGTCGTAGGTTTCTTAGGCCTAGCTTCAAAGCACAAGATACACTTCAAATGGCTTAACCACACAAATTAGTGTGAGTTAAGCTCCAAAAAGAATTTTCACTTAAAGGTTGATTAATTTTTGATGAACTGTCGATTTTTGACAGCTCGCACGGTTTTATATCGTACTTGGGCCGTCCCATTTCAGGTGCGACAGGGGGTCTTTTCCTGTAGTCATCTAGTGGTGATTTTTGGTATTAATTAGATAAACAAATTGCCGTAAATTCTGAAAGTCTGAATTTACATCGTTACAATACAACCATTACGTCGCATGTGCGCCACCGTCAGTCTTCTGGTCAGCGCCTCCATGGTAATCCACTCTGTCATCGTGAACTTAACACATGCTTCAAATATGCCACATTCCTTACGCACTCCCCTCACAAACTCTTCGGCAATCTCGAGTTCACCAACATCAGCATCTTGTTTGCCCTTTCCACTTCGCCATTGCTTGCAGGCGTATAAGGCACTGTCAACTGATGTTCAATCCCCTTTTTCCACAATTTTTTTTCCAAATCGCCAGTCACAAACTCTATCCGGTTATCACTTCGCAGTTTTTTTGGCCTGCGAGGTCATCAACCTTGAACTCAAAATTGCGTCTGTCCTTATCGTAGCACTGTTTTTGACGTATTCTTGCTTTTTCCACATCGATGGTCTCTTGTTTCCACACAAGTTGTAAACGTGCATGCATAATTTTCACAAATGCATGAGGATCAACGGGATTAATTCCATCTTTATTGATTCCCATCATCGACCACGGCATTTTCGGTTCTCGTAAAAAGTTCAAAAATGCAGGTGTGAATCCAGCGGTCTCTTTATTTATTCGTTCAGGGAAATTTGACTGTGGGTGGTAGGGAGCTGTGTGAATGGGTTTTAGGTGACACTGACGGCAAAAGGTGGATGTCACTCACAAACTGAGGCCGTTATCGGATACTATTTGTTGGGGGTAGCCCATTTTCAACGCAACTTAACGTAGGCACTTTACAATTGTGTCGGCGATAGCGGTTCGGAGTGGAAATATTTCTACCTACTTTGTCGTGTAGTCGACGATCACCGAAATGTAGCGATTATGCTCCCAAGAACTAGGTTTAGGTCCGACGAGGTCTACGCCCCATTTCTGCCATGTTTCAATCAGTTCAGAATTCACCATAAGTCCTTTTTTTGCTTTTTGGTCGGGTTTACAGCGCTGACAGTGCTCACAAGTTTTGATGAAGCACGTAACATCTTTGCACACCCTACCAGAAATAGGAGTTGCGAATCATTAGTACAGTTTTAACTATCCCGCTATGACTGGACATCGGGTGGCCGTTGTGTATCCACAAGATTCGTTGTTTGAGTGAACCGGGGATCACAATTTTACACGCGTTCGCGTAGTTTCCGATTTGCATATTTAGTCGTCCAGGTAGAAAAACACACACAACACCGTTTGTTGCGATGGTGTAGTGGCACTTGAACAGGATATTCTTTGGGTCGATAGTCTTTACGTCATGATTTTGGTAGAATTCGGTCAGCTTATCGGTTATCGGTGAAAATTTTGCATCATTTGTTTGTGCTGACACGATGTCGTCAATCATTGGTAAAAGTAACGTCTTATCTTCTGATATCTTCGCAATTAAGGTGTCTTGGGCTTGTAGTGTCTCGGCGAAGAAAGGTGATAGTTGGTCGAAATTTGTCCAAGTCGAAAAATTTGAGTTTTCGAGAATTGCGTCGAAGTGCAGATTGATGTAGAATTTTGGTTCAACCCGCGCGAACGATTGCAAGTTTCGATGAAGGCTCAATGCGAGGGAATTAGACGTCATCTCAGTCAGTTCGTAAAGGTGAGCTTCGTCCGAGTCAACATCCGGATTTTCCGGGAACTTTGCTGCTTTTTTGACGTCAGGCAACTCGTTGACATGCCCAAACTCACCACAACCGTAGCACTTCACCTTGCATTGGCATTCACGACTGAAGTGATCCATCCTCCCACAATTGAAACATCACTTGGACGACCTTTGCTTGATAAGATGCTGCCTCTGACTTCTCACACGGCGTCTCCTTCTCAGCTTTTACCTCCTCTTTGCATAAAGCCTCGCATGTCTGTTAAAGTATATTCGCTAACTGCAGCTTCATTGCCCGGACGTTATTCTCAAATTCCGAACGCAGCCCACGGATGATGAAGTGCACCAACTCACTGTCACCAAGGTCTTTCTCTTCACTCCCACACTTTCCCCTGACCGCTAGGTGTTTTAAAGGGAGAAAAATTTCGATCTGTGGAAGCAGGGCTAATCGACGACCGCACACAATCAAAACCACAAGTTTTCACTTAGAAAATCCGAGCGAATCGGACGAGGAAAAAAACCAAAATGGCGACGCACGCGAGGAACAAAGGCGAGCACGGGTGACGTCTCACCACGTGTTGTGTGGGAACGTCGATCGGGCGAAACATGATCAAAATTATACAAAAATTACAATAATTTGCATGAAACGTGAAGATACTAGCAAAGTACGACTTGCGCACCAATATTTAACTTAACACAACTAAGATTAAACCCAATAAAATACCTTGAAAATGACGAGCTGAACTATTCCGGCAAACCCGAGAGGTTTACCGTGGAGTGGTCTCGACACGGTTAAGCTCTTTTTTAGCAGGAGAATGCAACTTTGGGAAATTCGGCGCACTCGTAAAATTTAACGAGGAGTTATCTCAACGTTAAAAACACGAGGCTGCAAATTCTGAGTACTTACTTTTTTCGCAAATCTACCTTTAAATTTCTCCGAGTAGCGGAGAAACGAGGATGAGCACAAAAATAAAACGAGTAATCCAGAATCACACTAAAATTCACAAAATGCACTAAATAACACTAGAATACATTGAAAGGAATGAATGGTAATATTTGTTGGTAAGAGTGAAGTCCCGCGCAAAGGCGGGCGAGGTATTTATAAGTTTTAGCCACCCTCACGGGTGACAGGCGTAAGCCCATTACAAGACCGTTACGGCTGAGCAAACGGTCGAATGTGCAGAGAGCGATGCGTCAGCGCGCGTGAAATGAGTCCCGCATAATTTTAAGTGCTGACATCAGAATTACAATTTAAAAATAAATAAAATTATTTATTAAATAAAAAACGATATCAATGGTACGTTAATACTAAAATGGAGGTAATCGGACCGTCACACATTCCCCCTACTCCACGAATATGGGGAAACTCCATTCGAGGAGAAAATCCCATGTGACGGAAGACGATACAACTTTAAAAAAAAATCGGAATAAAGCAATGAGAAATTACACAAAATTTTCACACAGATTACAATAAAATTTTTCCCTATCACCACAATCGCTAAATTTGCATTTCATTTGCAAAGATCACAAAAAAAACGAATTTACAACACTGGTCTTTCTTCCGCTTCATCATTTACAGCTGTTCATTTGGGTCCAGGTTCAACATGTCCTCATCCTTGGGTTCTTCTCCTGGGTTAATCCAGCCTTCGGTATAACGAGGCAAATTATACGTTGGAATTGGTGGATTCGACATTGACGCGTTTAAGGCCACTTCCCACGTGAAACGGGGGTCGGCGTTTATTAAATTAGTCGCTACAGATAGACGACGTTCGGGTGCAGCATTAACAATTTCGGAGAAATTAGGATAATACGCCGCCCAATTCTCTCGGGCCCACTGTAGGTCTCCCTCATAGTGGGTCATGTTCACAAATAAAGCCCAATTTGCAATCCAGATTTTCACTGCTGGCGGAGGTCCTCCGTCATGTCGCAGCATTTTTTTACGGCTGCCAAATGGGCGGTTCGTCGCATCACTATACGAGCATCTGTAGGACGTGATTCCATGAAATGCCGCATTCGATTTAAGGCTATGGAAAGAATACGGACCCATGAATAAGTTTTCGGGGCGAAATGCTGGTAATACTTTACCGATTGGGGGTAACAGGCAGTCTCCACACCTGACCTTACCATTCCGTAGAAAGCAGAAAGCAGACGAGAGGTCCACGGAAAGGAGTCGTATCCAATACGAGTGGGGGGCAAGGGTGCGAAATAGTCCTTTTTGTGTAAAGGGAAGAATTGCTAGAATGAGAATGGATATTACTAAAGCAATAACTCCTCGGAGCTTGTTTGGAATGTATCGCAGAATTGCGTAGGCAAGTAAGAAGTATCATTCTGGTTGAATGTGAATTGGTGTTACTATTGGGTTAGCTTGTGAGAAGTTTTCTGGGTCTCCTAAGATGTTAGGGGCTCCCAGGCAAATAAGTAAGAGAGAAACGATTAAGATGGGGGCCCCAAAACGTCTTTTGTAGAAGAGAATGGGTGAAAGGGGATTTTGTCTTGATTACTTTGAATTCCTAGGGGGTTGTTTGATCCTGTTTGGTGAAGGAATAGACAGTTGATTACTACTAGTGCAACCAAGACAAATGGAAATAAGTGAAAGGCAAAAAATCGAGTTAGTGTTGGGTTCTCTACTGAAAATCCCCCTCAAATTCATTGGACGAGAGTTTTACCTACGTAGGGGATAGCAGAGACGCGAGATATCCGATGCCACTATACTGCGGCGACCACGCCTTTTTCTTGGCAAAGGTAAATTGGCCCTGACATGAGGGGCGGGCGAGGATGGAGGATTTTCTTTCTCAGCAGATGAAGGAGGCTCCTGTTGTTGAGGACTGGGCGAAGCTGGTCCTCCCTCTTCTTCCCTCTTTAGACATCCCTCCCAACTGGGTAATTCGGGCGGAGTCGCAGGTTTAAGTCCAATCTTTTTTTGAGGACGTGGATCTTCCGGCTCCAGCGAAGCAGGTAAGCGAGACGTGGTCGGACGTTCCTTCGGTATAATTATTCTGCGTTTTTTAGTGGATTAAGCGTTTTTGCTGCCTTTTCCAATGGCTTTGTCCCTAGTCTAAGAGACGGAGTCGGAACGATTTTAGTGAGTCGTTTCTCGACAGGTAACGAAGCGGCCGGATTTTGATCCGATTCCTACTCTTCGTCAGACACGTCATCATATTGCGAGATGACCTCGGCGTCGGACTCCTCCGCTTGTCAGGGGGGAAGGGGGACGTTTTCCCCATGTTCGACTGCTTTTTCCTCGGCCACAAGTCAACACCAGATCCTCAGCAGTGGTAATGCATTCGGAGGTAACAGTGGCAGGAAAACGCGATCTGCCGCTAATATAATCGTGTCGGGTCGTACTCGACCACGTAGATGCGATAGGTTGAGAACCCATCTGGTCTCCTCTCCCAACGGGGGTAGAGACGTTTAAGCCCTCCAATTTAGGGGGCGTCACTGCAGTAGCGGTGACAGACAAAAGCGTTGGCATTGGCGGCAATGGAATTGTACGCGGCTTAAGGATGTGTATCAAATCCGGGTGAATAGGTGCAATGGCGGGTACCAAACTTATACCCTTGCAATTACGACACGGTTCAATCATGATAAATCCCATTTCCCGTGTACCTCCGCATAAAGGACACGCCTCTGCCATTTCTCTTCGCTAAAACGAAAACAAATAATTAAATTGCAACAAAAAATTTTTATTTACACCCATTTTTTCCCTCTTTCACATTCCTTTCTCTCCTAAAATCTATTTTTCACTCAGTAAAAGGGGGAGAACGAAGAACACAACACAAACATTTTATTTGGATGTGAAGAAGCTTGAGGGAAGAAATGTGACAAAGGCCAAGCACGACTCAGACAGCTTAGGCCTTTTGGCCATGGAAAATTAAACATGGCGTTCGGAAATCGAAATTTTATCATGAATGAAGGACTAAGTGAAAACGAGAATTGAGTTGTCGGAGTTTTATTCCGACGAAATTTTAAAAATTCAGACAAACATTTACAGGAATAATTAGAATTTTGTGAAAAGCTTGCAGTTAGCAAAGTGGTTAAGTGACCACGGAGGGTCGAGATAGGTTTAATGGAGATTAAACCCAAAATTTTCAAAGAAGAGAATAAGTGAGAAATCGGAGTTTTTATGTTAGAAAATTTACACTAAACAACGTCTCTCTTCTTCCACTTACTTTGACAACTATTTAGCAACGTATTAAATAATAATTGAGAAGAAATATCCACAAAAACGAACAATCCAAAGTACTATATCCACGAGCGACGAGATGAACGCGAAGCAGGTGCAGAAACGAACTGATGAGCGACGCGGGCGCAAAGCGCTGTGATTGGCTCTGCATTAGTCGCGTATCACGTGATCACCAAAAGTATGCATTTTTAGCGACCTGACTACAAAGTCGTGAAAATTCTGTGAGAAAGACAATTTTAGTAGAAGGTTTATGGGTTAAGGAATTTAAAAGAAAACTTTTAGACCGCAATTTAAGACTTTTACTTAAATGTTATCCAGCGGTCGGATTCGAACTCGGTTTGAAGTCAGATTCCACTGACGTCACTCATTGCGTCCGCGCCCTCTATCGGCAGACTTTGCGCATGGAAGCAGCTGTTTGCGTCGTCTGCTCGGAGTCTCGGACGTAAATTGTGCGGGTGATGACGTTTTTCGTCGGAACTTTCATCTTTTGACGGAAGTTTTTTCCTGCTGCATGTCTACGTCCCACTCGGTGGGATCTAATTCGGGAACATACGGACTCAATTCCGAAATATTTACTATTTCTTCTGAACCTCCTGGTTTTAGAGCTATTATTTTGCATCCACCCCGTTGTCCAATTTGGACGATGCGAAACGGACCACCTCGGCGGTCTTCCAATGAGGCGGAATATTTTCTTCCTCCTTTTGATAACGGATGGAGTTTCTTCCATACTAATTCTCCTATTTTAAAAAACCGAACCCGAACGTAACGGTCGTGATAACGTCTTTGCTTAATTTTTGCGGCGTTTTCATTTTCTCACAAAAATCCACGCTTCTTGGAGTCGTTTATATAACGAATGTACGTGATTTCCAGGGTTCGTTATACGAGGTCCCAAGTGTCCTACTTTTTGATCCCAAGGATAGGCTAACTCTCGGCCAAAATTCAAAAACGCCGAGGAGTAACTCTTTGCCTTGGAAGCTGCCGTTCACAATGCAAAGGCAATGTCGTCTACGCGCTTATCCCAGTCAGAGTGGAAGGTTTCCGTGAAAATCGACAACATTATTTTTATGTCGCAGTTTCGACGTTCACAGGGATTAGCCTGCGGGTGATACGCGGCGGTGAAATTTATCGTAATCTTGAATTGCGAGCATAATTCCGCATAGGTTTGGGAAATAAATTGCGGCCCGTTGTCGGACTCTACCGAATCCAGAAACCCAAACCTTGTGAAGACCTTTTACAAGTTCTTGGCCACTTGAGCAGCCTTTGAGGAGCGCATGGTAAAGATCTCCACCCATTTTGTTGCAGTATCTATGATGACCAATAAGAATCTGTTGCCTCTTTTACTTAAAGGCTTAGGGCCCGTAATATCTATAGCGACACTTTTCCAAGGGGCGGTTGCGTCGCTGGGACACAAAGGCGTAGCAATTCTTTTGTTGCTCGGTTTGCACTTCTGACATCGTGTGCATCCGGTGATGAACCGTGTAAGTTCGGACCTCACATGAGGCCAATAAAAACGATGGCGAAGCCGTACTAAAGTAGATCGGCCTCCTCCGTGCCCTGCCAGCGGGTGTCGGTGATAGGCCCACAAAACCCGATATCGTAATTTCAGGGGAACCACGAGTTTAAACGCGGTGAACGTTTCGTCAACCTCATCATGCAGGGTCGGACAAAACACCCATAATAACTCATCGTGTAGAATGTAGCCTGAAGACTTATCGTCTGCGGGCGAAATTACAGACTCACGTGGACAATCTGGGTTTTTCTTTTCTCGGGCAATCATTAAGTCGCGAACCTCCTTAATTAGTGGGTCGGACTGTTGCTCCGTCTGAAACTCCTTTTTCGAAGGAAAAGAGGAAGTTTCGGGAGCGGTAGCGTACCAGTGCATCTCGTGAGCACCAAACGGAGATTCTTCTATCTCCTCCTTGTCCGATTTTTCGGGAGACCACCAAGGGGTGTACAGAGGAGGCGGTTCGTGACGTTCCACGTAATCCTCCTTAGGAGGGACTTCATCAATCGGCGCCCTTGAAAGCGCGTCGGCAAACTCGTTTTGATTTCTGGGACGATAACGGATAGTAAAACGGTGCCCCTGTAATTTCAGAGCCCATCGCCCTATCTGCCCGGTCATATTACGTCCCGACATCAGCCATTGCAAGGCATGATGGTCCGTTTCCAGTGTGAATTTTGTGTATTCTATATACGGACGAAACTTCTCCACCGCCCACACCACGGCAAGACACTCCATTTCGGGTGTCGAATATCTCGACTCGGTTTTTGACAACCCGTGTGACGCATAAGTCACGGGCAACCAAACTGGGACCAAATCTTCAGATTCAGACACTCCATTTTTGATCGCCAGTTTTAACGCGACGTCGTTTAACTGAACGTGGCACCAGCTGCTCCTGTAAAAGCACCGCTCCGAGCCCTCTGTTAGAGGCATCTATTCTTATTAAGAACTCTTTATTAAGGTTCGGTACTGGTAAGCAATGGTGCTCAGTTTCTCCCGTCAAGATCGCTTTTAAAGTATCAAAACTGTCCTGACATTCTTTCGTCCACACCCACGGTGTAAGAACGTGAGAAATAATCGTTCAATAAAGTTGCACAAGAATCCAAAAGCTGTCTTTTCTGCATTCACGAGATGAACAAACAAACGAGGCACACAAAATAATCCCTGGACACAATGTTTTCTGGTCTAGAATAAAACTGAAACTGGTCTTTATTCTTATTTACACTCATCTTTTATATCACCAGGTAAAAGGAAGTTGTCATCACTAAAATCTGGAGAGAAAAGTTTTGGGATAATCTCACTGTCTTATTAGGGGAGGTCGTCGTCAGGTGTCACTTCTTACACACGGGACTTTTTTTGTAACAACTGCGTCATTGACGACAAATGGGACTCACATTGCGGTATAAACATGCGATAGTAGCCTATCATTTCCATAAATCGACGCAGTTGTCGAGGGGTACGTGGTTCTCGGTATGCCGCTATCGCTTGTAGCTAGTGTGGATTGGGAGAGATACTTTTCACACCGACTACAAAGCCCTGAAAAGGCAGTTCCCGACAGCACAAGCGAGATTTTGCTGTATTTGCGGTGAATCTGGATGCACGGATTTTAGCGAAAACGTTGTCCACATCGATCATATGTTGTTCAAACGTTGGAGAAAATATTACTATGTCATCGAAGTAAGCGAGACAACATTGATAAAGCAGACCTTGCAACGAGATAAGGTAAACTTATTATGTTTCACTTGTTGCAGAGAAGTTGCAAATTTGTGCCTGTGATGTCCAGTTCGAGAATTTGATAGCTAAAGCTTAACATTGATGTACAACATTCAACACCATGAGCACCTGTTTGTGATGTTACAATTTTGAATTGTTTTATTACAGAGCTGTAACTTAACTGATACTTTGACGTTATTTCAAAGAAGTGTATCAGTGCAACGAAAAATAGTGCCTCTTATTGAACACTCGACTATTAGCTGCATTTATGATTGTATTTATCTATTATGCTCACATGACCAGTTGTAAAGATCTTCCTTAAATGCGCAGGCATTGTCAGTGAAAAAATAATTGCGAAAACTGCGAACAATGAAGTCATACTGCTAAAAGTGCATTTTTGTACCAAAACAATTAAAAATTGTTTTCTGCCTTGCTCGATGATTGGCTAATACAGTAATCCAAACATCTCAACTACAGCTTCAAAGGAGCATTTTAGCTATTTAAACGTTTTGAATCGTTTTTATTTACTGTAAACAGTATTCGTTTCAATCGTTTGCAAAATTTTTTTCTTATTTTGTTCTTAATAAAAATATGTGTTCAGGGTTAAAAAAAATTGCCGGGAATTACGGGGAAATTCGGGGACCGGGAAATTTTGGGGACTCCGAGGGCGTTATACTCCCTGGATTTGACCATTCCTGGCCCAGGGGCGGGCGGGGGGAAATGTCATGCTCTAACGCTCATATGATCAGTTGTAAAGATCTTCCTTAAATGCGTAGACATTGTCAGAACTATGCTCTAGAAACGAGAAAAGGTAAATTTATTATGTTTTACGCAAATACAGAGATATTGTAAATTTGTGGCTGTGATGTCAAGTTCGAGAATATAATGCCGGGTTCTCACGTGCCATGTACGTAAAGGAAAGTAAAAATGAAATAAGACAGTAATTTTAAAAAGTATTCATACCGTACTCGTTCACAGGTGTAATATGTCTGTAATGTATAGAAATGACCAATTAGAGTAAAGCTTAATCAAAACAAAAATTGAGGGTGATTTAAATACTTTGTTTGAAATACTTAATGTTACAAGAAGAATTGGTGATTTTGTTGTTGGAAAAACATCTCAGCCAAAGAAAGGCAACGAAGCGAAGATGGTGGATTCAGCCACGAATTGCCAATCGTGGAACACAAGGTGCTTGTGTGAATTTAATTTCGCTTTTATGGGAAAAAGATCCTGAAGAATTTAAAAACTATTTCCGTGTGGATAATTGATGTAACGCAGTTCGACCACATTTTAGACAAAATAAGACCTATAATTAAAAAAAGATATACAGTAGAAGATAAATGAGGCACAATGCTTAACTGGGAGAGAAAATTAATTAAGTTGATTGGTCCAGAAGGAGTAGTAGGAAATCAGATTGGTATTGATTCATCTCGACAGGAAGAATTCGAAGTAAAAGATACACCTGTTCTGCCACAACATTCCCACCAGTTATACTCAGAGATATAGAGTGTTATTGGTAAATATTAAGAAAATGGTTTTATATTTCGTTTATAATTTGTAACTACAGGATTTTCAAGTTGAAAACGAAATCTATGAGAGTGTGGATCCAACGTTTCAAGATTATCAAAGCGACGATGCTCAAGCAACTGAAAATAATGAAAATAAGCCCAAAACAGCAAGAAAACCGCAACAAACTCAAAAACGGAAAACGACAGACGATTTATTGGAAATTCAATTTAACATTTTACATCAACTCACCCGCATTGCTGACGCAAGTGAAGAAAGAAATAAGTTAAAAAAGTTCAAACTTGGTTTGAGTATTGATAGTTCATTTCCTATTGTAAACGATTAATTACTTAATGTTGCTACTAGAAATTTCTATGCGCTAACAACTATTTTCTTCAAATTCTGCAGTTTTAAAGTCCTGATCTTCTCGCAGTCGCAATGACCGTCTGATGTTATGTAATACGGCTGCAGCAAATATGATTTGACACTCTCGTTCAGGCCGGTACATCGTTCTTCTTCTCGTTTCATGGAGTCGTCTGAACACTGATTTCCATAGTCCAAGGGAATTTTCTACAATTCGTCGAGTTTTGACAAGAGAAGAGTTATATTTTTGGGGGCATTTGTAATTGGATGTTCCAATGGAGTCATGAGCCATGGCTGGCATGGGTATCCAGAGTCACCCACCAACCAGCCATTAGGTAGATCCACCAAAAATTTTGCCCTAAATCCACAATTGTGCCATATAAATGCATCGTGAGTAGGTCCAGGCCATTTAGCAACAACATCCAAGAACATCATATTTGCATCCCACACAACCTACAATATAAAAATCAAATTTTTGCCCAAAAATTTTTGATTGATTTTTCTTATTGCCTGAATATTCAAGGTATGGCCTCCTTTTCGTCCAACATACAATGGTTCAGTTATTCCAGCTGGGGCTTGAATTTGAATTAGAGTCCCGTCTACTGCCCCAATCACATTTGGGAAGTGACTTAGTGCATAATTCAAATCCTTGTTTGGTTTTTTGAATATCTTCATTAGTACTTGGATATTTCATGAATTTTTTTCCATTTTTGGTTACCCTATAAATAGTACAGAGCTTACAGAAGAGTGTGAAACACCACGGATTGATGTTACATCTTTTTGAAATAATCTGTTTGCATAAAATCTACAAATTGTATTAAAAGCGAATAAAACTGTTGTTATTTGTAGTTCGTTGTAATTCATCTCTACATAAATTTGAGACATCTTAAAATCTGTTTACGACGTCTTAAACGTTAAGACACGTTCGAAAATTAGGCCCCTGCATAAGTTAATTATTTGAATAAAACTGCAGGCACAATTCGATACGGTCCAAACAACGATGTCGACACCGAGGATAATCATTATGGAATCGTCATTCCAGGATAGTGGATAGTTATGATGAGAAATAATGCGATAAACGTTTTGAACCTTCGTCGCACTACGGCAACGTCGTTTTCCCAAAATGCAGTTTTTACGTGATGAATTTACTGATTTTTTTGCAACCAAATAGGGGAGCATTGCCATATGGCATACGCAACATGTAAAATGCAGAACCTGAGACTTGAGTTAAAACGTAAGTAATTTACTCACTTTCGGGTTATCTACAAAAAAATTTGCTATTAACACTTGAAATCGTTTGATTTGAAAAGGCCGACGTTTCTTCAGAGCATTGCACAAATGTGTGAAAATCCGAAATTTAGTTTGGAAAATAATACGATGCGAAAAAGACAAACATTTAGGGCTTATATTAAAATTTATGATAAAAGGGGTTAAAATATAACAAATTGGCTAAATTATTTATTAACGACTTGGTAAAAACAAGTTTAGAAAAAAGCAGTGAGTCAGAGAGAAAAAGGAGAAATCGGGAGGTAGAGAGAGAGAGAGAGGAGAGCTTGTAGAGTGAAGCTTTGTCAGTGATAGCTTTATTAGTGATCTGTAAGGAATTAAACCATTACCATAACCAGTGAATCACTATTTTTTAAAACAAAGGTTGTATATCTCACAGCAGAACTGCTGGACAGGACAAGAGACTGCACTATCTCACCACGAGAGGTGCACATTTCTTGGGTAATAGCCTGAATATCTGATTGGGACATTTTAGTCATTGCTAAAAAATTAATCAAAAAAATTTATTTTTGCTAAACTCGAGAGAATAAACATTAAACCTGGGGCGGGAGTTTTGTTTCTGGGTGGTCGTGGTGGTCAAGAATCGCGCTAGCGGGGGCTGACAAAATAAATATTTTGGGGTTACCAGAAAAATAGAGAATGAATAAATTCAAACAAGAATACCAATGGTCTCATTGTGGGAGCTGTCCTGCCCCAGCATCGGGAAGGAGAACTCTTCGGGATTAATCGTTCCTCCACCACCAAGTCTACAAGTACAAGCATTTAAATCATCAAACTTTAAACAAACAAAAATAAATATAAAACAGCAATGTATCATCGTTTATATCATGGTTTGAATAAACATCACCTTGTTGTTCTTCGAATTCTGAAGGGGTTATTTGAGCTCGAGGTATTGCTGGTTCTGTAGAGTTACCATAAGTTCGGCAAAAAATCCAAAACATAAGTAATTTTTGCTGTCAAATTGATAATATACGTTGGCACGTACTAATCAATTCGAATTTTAAAGAAATTATCGACTTGCAATTATTTTACGTACGTTCTGCAAATACATAACGGAACACTTCAAATTAAATTCAAAACAAATAACAAAAATCTTTAATCTTCTTTCGTTACATTTTCCGAATCTTTTTCCGTATCTATTTCTAACGCAATATCATCACCAACTTCTTCTGACGGAACCTCTTCCTCCAAGTATTTCATCCATTTGGCGCGGCAACTCTTCTTCAGTCATGTCTAAATTCGGACTATCCTTTTCATCTCCAAGCATCTCGTCCAACTGTTTCTTAACAGATGCTTCAGTCACATCGCTCATCGAAGTAATCATTGACGTTGCCTGTAAAACTGAAGAAACAGTCTGAGTAATCTGACTCGACGTTACACTAAGGAGTTTCAAAAATGGAGCGATTTTCTGATTGCACGATTTTGTTCAAAATCACAATCGTCCTATTTTTGAGCCCCCAGCACTTCCCACTTGGATTGTGGTGCAGCTTGCTTTGATTGCGAGGCTGGGATTGGTCAGACATGTACAATCGTTGGCCACAATCGTCAAAAACGTGGTTTGAGACGATTATCTACAATCACCACAACTCCACAAGCAGACAATCGCCCATTTTTGAAACCCCTTAATTTCCGTTCTCCCCTAGTAGAGTTAATCAGAATTAAAGGCAATCGGCCTAGAACAAATAGACAGGCAGCTCTAAATTCTTCCTCAACCTCACCATGCCCCATCTTATTTAAATACGCGTCGATACATATAGGCGTCTACCAATTCCAATTAATTACCAAATAAATTAATTTAGCAAAAATGTTTTTGAGTTTTGTTAAAATGATAGTTTAAGTGTAGAGATGTTCTGAGTACTAATTAGTTGTACTTTGACGACTCATTGATTGTAAGATAGAAGCATATAGCATGCCTTTTGCTATATTGCATTGCATTACCATTTTGCTTTCGCAGCAAAATTAATCCCAAAATGGTCGAATGTTGAACCATTTTAAATTTCCCGCGAATCCTCGTTTCCCAAGCGCAATCCAAAATCGAAGTCCCAAAAATCCCAAATTAGTATCAATCAAAAAAACGTGTTTATTCGTGATGAACAACTTAAGATCTAACAGGATTTCCCTTTTACACTGGTTTTTATAGGGTTGTTTTTCGCTCCAACTCCTGACAATGTGTACGATCGTCCACACCGTGTTTCGTGGATGGGAAAACTTTTTTAAAATTTTTTTTTAAAAATTTGTAAATTTTTGAGTTTGTAGCAAATGTCAATTTCTGTACTTAAGCCAATTTTCGGATTTTAAGCTTAAAACAATTAATTATTGAAATTCTTTGCCCCTTGGAATTCCATGTTAAACATATGGTTGGGCTATACTGCTAATTGGTCAACCCACTTCAGGAAAAGGGGTGACTAGTGATACATAATGGCTTGCTAGCACGTGGGGAACGAGGTCAAACTGAATTAACTACAAAATATCTAATTTAACTTTAACAACCAATTAAATAACACAACATTTCTTGATTTTAGTCAAATATTTTTTTAAATAACTCTTTACACGAAATTAATAAAAAAAAGTACCATAAAAGTGAAAGATACCTAGCGGACTATATGGGAAACACCATAAAACGCTTCTGCTTAAAACTGCATATTGTGTGGACAAACGTACACACTGTCAGGACTCTGCGTTGATTTCGAACGTTAGGAGTTGGAGTGTTAAGTGACGCGTAAGATCGTCCTGTAGTTAACAATTGATCATGTTTCGTGATGTGACGTTGCAAAGGCGCCACCACGAATTACAATTCGGATAATCTAAACGAACACTTTAGTTTTTACATACCATGTTATAAAGTTGCCATGCTCTGACCAGAACAGATCTCGTTGTTTGGACCCACTGGTAGCCCTACTTTCTTAAAAATGAACGAAATGTATTACTTTCTGCATAAAAAGTAGTGTGGACTTTGTAAAAAAATTTGGTGTAGTTAGTCAAGCTTAAAAACGCAAGTATCAACTTAATTTTTTTTACCTAGAAAGTTGGTGGTCATTTACATAATTGCACGTACAAATTTTATTTCTTGATGTCTTTTGACCAAACAAATATTTTTGGGTAGTTCAAGGTGAGAGCAACGGAACAAGCTGAAATAATTTTGTTTTCTTTCAATACAGCTTTTTTTGTATATCAAGGGTAAAATTTGTGCTCTTGCTCTCATCTCAGTTTTTGTAGGCAGTCCAAACGAGACAATGAAGTTAATAGTCCAGGTAAATTCGTTTGAAGAGTACTGTGCGGCGAAATGCGAAGAAATTTACGACTGATTTCGTATCATCCCTCAGCAACAAATACAAATTTTAGAATTAGATAAATTCTAAATTTAAGAATTTTTTTAATCGAAAAATTTTGTGGTTTTATAATCAAATTTTAATTGTTAGATTTGGGGTTTTGTTTGTTCCCTTTAGAAAACTTGTGATAAATTCGAATTCTTTAGTTTTAAAGTAAAGAAACCATCGTTTCGTATTTATAAGTGACAAAAACTATGCATTTTTATTTTTTACTTTTCTAAATAAAAAATTCCGTGCATTTAATGAAATTTTAGTTTTTAAGATTTAATTTTTTTAAATTTTGAACAAGTTTTGTTTGTCGATGTTAGGTTTCTTTTTTTTATAACTTATTAAATTTTCTTTATGTATAACGTGGTATTAATTAATTAAAAAAAATTTTATGTAATAAATTTGACGGAAATGTAAATTTTGAGTTTTAATGATGGTTACTATGGAGATTTGTAATTGCGGAGTGGTTGCTATGGAGATTATAACAACAGAGATGGCGGGTAAAGTTATCGAAATTGAAACATAGAGCGTGGGTTTTTCGGTTAGTTCGATGGAAGTTTTTTAGTTTTTTTTTGTTGTTTGGTTTTTTTTTCCGTTAAAAATGGCTAGAGAGCATAAAATTTCGGTGTCTTCACATTTTCCACAACCTTCCACAACGTCGATGTTCTCGTTGATGCATTTGGCTAGTAATCCACCTTCTCAGAGGTATTAGCGCAAAAATTGTTAATGGTTCTTGTTTTTATTTGTCTTTCTTAATGCTAAGGTTACAAATTTGCAGAAATTGAAATGCATTCAATGTTTTTCAATAGTTCAATATTTTCCAGCTTTTTTTAAATATTATTTTCCATCGAATTTCCTCCATTTTTCATCTATTTTCCATCATTTTTCATCACTTTCCATTACTCCATATTTTTCAATATTTTTATATCATTTTGCGTCTATTTTCCAACTTTCCAAATTTCAAAAGTTACCATAACTATCCAACTTTACTAATTCAAAGACAAATCCCATTATGTTCATTCACATCTCTTCCAGTTCAAGCGTAATTCGACTGCGACGCAAAAGTTCAACGACGCCATTGAGAATCAACATGGTGTCGGCGTCTGAACAAGCTACCGTGCGCGATCGAAGCAAATTAGTCATCGTAGAAGCACAGAGAATTATCGCCGTGGTTGACGATGCGTTACTATCGTTACAAGTCGTCTCTCGAATCGCATCTGTTTGCGAGAATCACGAATATTTTGAACATTTTTTGGGTAGTAAACGGTTTTAGTGTATTTTAACACTACATTATGTAGTTTCACAGCTTACATCATTTAAAGGGACTGTTAACAGACATGTCTTAATTATTTTTTAACTGGTTATATATTGTTTTATAAGCTTGTAATTTAGGGTCTATTTAAACGTTTACCGTTTATTTACTGTTTAAACTGCAAACAGTAATTCAGTATTCGTAAAGCCATATTGTAATTACTGTTTATTAAGTGTTTAAGCGCTATTTTAACTGTTTATTTAATATGTTTAAGCGCTACTTTTTACTGTTTATATAGTGTTTGAACTGCAATTAACTGATTATTTCGCAGCAGAGTATCTCAGTTGAGATATCACGCCCTCTGATTGAGAGCAATGGCAACAATTGTTCACGTATGAAATTGTACCGCAGTGGGGTTTGCTTTATATGAGATATAGTAATTTAATGATTTAAAAATTGCGTTAACAGTGTTAACGGTTTACGTTTTTAGTATGAGTATTAGAGAGACAGCTATTTTGGTTACGTATGAAATCAATATATATAATAATAAATTTCCCTGCACACGTTAAAAAATCCACGGTTTATCGTAAATGTTATGTGTGGAACTGTTTAATCATTGTTTAAGCTACCTTTTAACTATTTATGCAGTGCTTTCACTTAACTTAAACGCCAAATTACAAATCCACAATATTTAATTACTTACGCAACATTCTATAAATTACTGTAATCTAATGCTATCTGACCTGTATTTTGTCAATAATATCTTTTCTCTACCATAGGCAGAGATTTATCCACCGCCTTCTCCAACGTCTGCACAGCTCTAAATTACTCCTGTGACAGCCAAGAACGAGACTTAACCAGCAAATTAATGATAGCACAAAGCGAC
>JAQIWS010000458.1:0-21530 GCA_034696085.1 Stigmatogaster subterranea | reverse complement strand
TTTTTTTAGAAAAATTATCTTTAATTTGAGTAGAAATAAGTCATGAGGATAATTAAGGTGGTGTGTGTATGTGTATGTATGTGTGTGTGTGTGCAGTGAAGTCGAGTGAATTTTATGTGTAGGTAATAATTAGCGTGACTAGGAAGAATTTCCAAGTTGATTACAGTTTGGTACCGTAGAAAATGACAGTCGTTGTAGCGAGAGTTCGAAGAAATGTAACGAAAATTCTGTCGACAGCGTTCCTCGTAATTGTGTTTACGGCGACGAAACTAGTTTTCTTATTTGTTATTTTAGGAGGGCCCTTTATCATCCTTGGCTGCATAAATGAAAAATGTGCGATCTAAAGTGCTTTTCCATCCTTGAATTTGCAGGGTGATGCGCACTGAGTACGTCTCGACCGTTTGCGTGCTTTATTCGCTGAATATTGTTGATATAACTGCCCGAATTTAGAGTAATTCTGGTAGCTAATAGTTAAATAATTTAGATTTACAGGTAATTTGTGGAACGAATATTTTATTTATCCACTGAAAACGCATGCAACTGCACAAAGCACGCGTGCTCTTCAAAAAAGATTGCTTAGCTGTAATAACTTAAGCTCGCACATAAAGTAATGAAGCTTGTAAAGTTTAGCAGCGTGAGTAAGTTAAGTCGTGAGGTTACCATTATTTTTGCTGGAGAAAATCTTGTTTGGATGTCCATGAATTTTTAATAGGAAAATATTAAGTGCATTTTCTTATTTCGTTCGCTTTTTACCCCGCGGATGAGGCAAAAAAAATTTTCCACGTTGGTTTTTGGTTTGTAAATCCCCGCACAATCGGAAGAGATTTGTTTTGCGTTCGATTTTGTGGAAAAAGAAGAAGGAAAAAAAAAAAAAATCGGTCGTAGATAGCGACGATAAATAATTGAAAGGATTTGCTCCTGATTAAATGGTAGTTGCACGGTGTTATTTAACCCTGACTTTTCGTTGTTGTGTAGTCTAGAGTCAATTTCACTGATTTTTTTTTCTTCTTTTCCTTTTTACGAATTTTTTTTTTCTTCTTCTTTTTCTTCTTCTTCTTCCTCCTTTATCTCTCGCTCTCTTCATTTGGCGTCGAACCAAAATTGAAGTATTCCTTCATCTTTGAGATCTAAGCTTTGTTTGCATGCGATGCGAGTCTACACGAGATTGAGTTCAGCTGCTGATGAATTTTTCCCGAGTTTTTTGACTCGGGTTTATCGAGTTAGGTTGCGGTTGAGTCGGAAATAAAAGTGAAGTATAATTTGTAACTTATGGCACTCTGAAATGTATTTATTTGACGTTGTTGGTTGTGTTAAATTGCGGCAATATTGTGCGGTGTGGTACACGTGTCTCCTTTTCAGTCGCTTTCTCTCTCTCTCTCTCTTCCGCCCTTTTTAAATACCGTTAAGTGTTTTAAATCAGCTGTTTTGAAAACATGTCTTGTCAAAAATGCAATACAAGCTTAAATCATACACTAAACATGGGTTTTTGGATCTTGATAATATTCTGTGACGCGGTTTGCCAGAAATGAACTGACAGACAAATGGGCGGGTTAGGCTTAAAATATTGAGGAATATGGTCGAGCGTTCATTATTAAAGCGGTCATAGAGCAAAGTTTACGATAATTGTGCACTAAATAAAATATTTTTGTAAATCAAGGGTGCTGGCCAAAGTGGAGTTGCACGTGCGAGTGAAAGGGAGAGGTAGAAATGGAATAAAAACGTGGGACAAAACATCTGGTATGAAATTGTCACTTTAGTAACCTTTTAATTAAATTTTTATCCTATCGAGGATAGGCGAGGATTTACAAAGAGAGGATTTGGAGAATGTACCTCGGTCGTGCAGAGATGTTAAGAAAAAAAGATTTTTTTTTTCTCCCTGTGTGCCTACGAGTAATTTGGCAGATGTAGAGCGTAGGATAAAGAGGGATAGATAGATAAAAACACTGTTGTCTATCTTTGCTTTTGTGTAATATGGACGACGATAAATTTAAACTGCACTTCGTGCGACTCAATTGGCACCAAGTCAACTCGCAAATCTTTTCCCGCGGATGACAAGTGTCGTCTCTGAGTGTTTTTGTATAATTTGTTGCAAGTGGGACGGAGCGAAACCCGGGGATTGTGTTAATCCGTTAAGGGTTTAACGGGTGGGGAATGTGAGTTTGATTTGCGTAAAACAACTTAGGTAACGGCGGGACTTTGAAGAAAATAACGAGTTTGTATTCCCTCGAGTTAAATATTGATCGTCTTGTGTATACCATAAAGTGGACCGGAATGAAGTTTGTTTGCTTATTACCCCTTTATTTTTATTTTTATTTTATTTTTATTTCGTTATATTTTTTTTAATTCTCTAGTGCTTAATTTCTCAAATGTCACGTCGCGTTCCGCGATGTAATAAAAAATTTACGACATTATGCATTTTATTTTCGTGTGTGAAATGTGAAATGTTTGCGTAATACCCTTCGCGAGTTAGTAATACTTGTTTTGTTTGTATTTGCAGCGGAAATGACGAGGAAAAAATCAACCACATTCTACTTATGACTGTACTGAATCCAGCCTATCCTATTACAGTGGTAAGTTGGAAGTGCCAGACTAATAGATTTTCATTACGCCTTAAATTTCGAGCGTCGACGATGTCGGCGTACGCGGCGCTGTTTACGCGATTTGTAGTACAGTATCGTCGGGCTTATTTAAATGTTGTTTACAGGGCGCGTTTTTGTTGTTTTTATCTGCGTTGTATACATTTTGGATGTTTAAAAATAATGCATATTTGAAGGTACTCAGGAGATGTTTATTTGTACGTGCCTCTTGATTGTGGCATGTTGGCATGCGTATTACAGAGAGTAATGATGTACACATTTAAGGAGATAAGCTTAAAAGCAGAAGCGTTATGTCTATTTATTTCATACGCTGCACATTTCCCTTCCCTTATCTGCTGTAAAGAGTATACAAACTAAATAGCAACTGTTGGTTAAGCCTTTGATAATGGGGGAGCGGAATATTTAATACACGCTCCTTATCATCGTCGTCGACTTAAGGTGAAGTTGACGAGGGAGAGATTTTGGCGTTACTGACCTTTAACTCGTAAGGCGAACGACCAAGTGAAATTTAAGTAACGGTTTTATACTCCGTACAAAAACAATTTTTTTTGGTAGTTTATTTATAAAAATGTCGCGATGAGGGAAAAAAATGGCCTTGCGCGGTTTTTAAAATATTTGCTTTTTCGTCAACCCTTTGCTCCCTACAATTTTTTTTTTTTTTCTTATTTTTTATTTTTTTTATTTAAAGATATTGATTTTGGACATTGCGTAGGTTGTTGATATTTTAGCTCGAGGTATGGTTAGGGGCGTTGGCGTTTGCTGCTCAATGCAAAATTTCTTTTTCCATTAAATTGAAGGCCATAAGTGTTTTTATTTATTCATTTTTCATGTTTGTGACATATATGTTTTTTTTTCATACTTTTTTTAGGATGTGATTCATACAATATGCAGTCCGAGTGGTCAAGTACTCAGGATAGTCATCTTCAAAAAAAATGGAGTTCAAGCCATGGTCGAATATCCTTTTTTTTATTTATTTATTTATTTATTTTTTTAAACTTTATTACTGAGGTTTTTGAGAGTTATTTACTCTTAATTTCGTTAAATTTGCTATATCGTTCGTGCTCGAACTCGCGCGCGCGAAGTGTAATAAGCGTAGAGGGAAAATTTATTCATTGAAATTATTAACTTGTTTTTATTTATGTTGCGTAGTCATCCTTGCAGGATTTATAGTTTAACGGTAGAAGGGGCTGTATATGTGCGAGGGTGGGCTACAATATGCACCCTATCATGATGGAAACGGGTTGCCAGCCTTCATTCCTGCATTGAAATCAATAGTTTTGTGTTGAGCTGAAGGGCAAGCATCTCGCTGACAGATGACTGGCTTCAACCTAACGATAATACCGAGCCTTGTTTTTATGGCTTCACGGTCCAGCCTTATAGACACACTGGCGCATGGCTCAGTTTTTGATTTATGCGTGGCAAACTTATGCCTTTGAAAGGTTTTCTCTTTGCTGTATAAGTTGGTACAAACGTTGGTTGAGTGAGTGCAGCCGCAAAGAGCGGGTGAGATGGCGAGTTAAGTGCAATTTTTTTTGGTGGGGTGGAACATTTCGCATTTTGTTCGATTTGTTTTTTTTTTGTTTTTTTCTCTCCGTGGACCGGAGTTGTTACTAGTGAAATCAAGATATGAAATGCGTGGCACATACGTGGTTTAGTGTGTTTGCGATGTGCCTGTTAAGTATGATGAGTTGGAAGGATGATAGGGCGTGGAAAAAGGAAAAAAAAAGAAAAAAAAATGGAGGTTGGTTTGCAGAATGAGATGGCTTTCACCCACCTGAGCTCGCGCGACGGTGATAAAAAGAGTGAGATTGATAAAAATTACATCTTTTTTGTAGTAATGGAAGTTGGTTGCAGCTAATTATGCCAATAAAGGCGACACGTTTTCGCAAATACCAATGAACAAGTTTTCAGTTTGCCAATGGCCCATTTTTCCCCCCTCCTCTTTTCTCTTTTTTTTTCTTCTTCCCTCTTTCCTTTTTTTCTAAATTTTTTTCATTGTATTTACCTAAGAGACGTTCTTAGTGCTCCGTGTCTAAATATTAGATCGCAGTCTTTTGTAATTGGTATGGACTGAGGCACAGTGAGCGTCTGCCTGAGAGCTAAGAGTCGAATTGTCAGTTTACTCTTTTCCTCCCTGAGTCGTGTTGTGTGCCTTCTTGGCATTTTTGTGCGCTTTTTCAAAGCCTTGGTATTCATGGTGAGGAAACATGGTAGTTGTTCAATTTCTTTCGTGCCTTTAAAGAAAAAATCCACACCACTGCCACCACTCTTGAGATAAGTCTCCAAAGAAATTCTCGTGAGGAATGGAATTTGAGAACGCGTATAGAAACCCCCTTGTAAGGAGATACAGTTTAGGACGTGTGTATATGGTAACATGATTGGCTCTATATCGAATAGTACGAAAAAGAAAACCTCTCCCAGTAGAGTTATAGAACATTTTAGAGCTTTGATGAGAATTTTTATTGTGCTGATGCGCTGCAGGAATGAGCTCGCAAAATGCAGTAATTTGAATTCAGACATTTTTAGTTTTCTTGGTGGGTGAATGTCCAGAAGTAGGCACGCGCGCGCAATTAACAGGTTCGAAATTGAAACGTGGTAACGGTTGCGGATTGGATTATGGACATCGATTTTTTTTGTGTGTGTCTGGGGCTTGGAAACTGCGTTCGTTGGAGTTTTGCGGGGCTTCGACGTTATATCTCATTACGACTTGAATTCTTGTTTCCACTCATTCGAAAATGCTAATGTTTGATTAATGCCTTATCGATTTTCGGTGCCCGTATGAAATCCATTTTGAATATAATGATATTGATGTGGATTTTAAAGTTGCACGGTGTATTATTATTACCGAGTTGCCAAAAAAAAAAAAAAAAAATTCTTTCATTCAATTTTAATCTGAGCTGTTTTGCTACACGAAAAATTTTTTCATGGTTTTATTTATTTACTTATTTTTTTTTTTTCTCCCGTTTATTTTTTCTTTTGAGTTATTGGTTTTCACGATATTGAAAAAGAATTTGGAAAGGGAAGGGAGAAGACGGGTTTATTTATTTTTAGCTTGACATGACTTAGTGTATTTGATTTAGCAGGCACGAATGTGGCCGTTGCCGTATATGTTATTTCAATCCAAATACAAAGTGGAGTTGTTTGCCTTTTGTGACGATGGCATTACCGTAGTTGCGCAACCAAATATTGTGCTTTCAGCGTCATGTGGTTTAAAGAGAATGCGCGATCGCTCGGTTGGATGTGAGAATAAGAAGTTGGGACCGAAGTATAGATTGCGTTCACTTAACCAATTATAATACTTTTCTCGTACGATAATTGGGAAGTGAGCCAGCAAATGATATTGTTTGAATTCTTTCACGTGTCTCTCGCGCGATGATGGCACGGACCATGGACGTAGGAATTTTCTCATAATAATTCTGTCTCGATGAGATGCGCTTTGCGGTGGAGCATCTTTCGGTAAACGGGCGATGGGGTCGGGCTCGACTGTGTGGAAAATTTGAATAGCGTGCAATTTTGAAGCGACGCTGGCGTGCTGAGATCTTGAATAAAACCACGTGTGAACACGCGCGGTTAGAGATTTTTGGAGCGCTAATAGCAGTTGATCCATAGGGAAAAGTATTTTGTAACGATCGTTGAGATAGACGCGCGTTGTTGAGTCAAATGTTTTATTCCTTAATCAAATTTACGTTTGACAGTGTAGAATCGGCAAAACGAGCCAAGCAATCCCTGCACGGAGCTGATATTTATTCTGGCTGTTGTACTCTCAAGATAGAATACGCTAAGGTAAGTGAGTTGAAACGAATTAAATTTTCATCGCTATCCTTCATTACTAAGTTATTTTCTTGCAATTGCGTTCCCCCTTTCGTGCATTATTCCCTTTGAACTTGAAATGCAATTTTTTCTCCTTGTCTTGGAATAAAGTGGAAAGTTTCAGAGGTGGCGGTGATAAAAGGAGTGAAATTTGTTTTATGTTTCTCGCTCTCTGTCTGGCGTCGCTCGTCCTTTTTCATTATAATTTAATGTAAGATTTGTTTGCCTTGTAAGTTGATTAAAGGGTTGGAATAGCTAACAAGGTAGCAACCGGCCACCTCCCCAGAGGCGTAAATATTGACGAGAGACAGAAAGCTGGATTCGGCTACAATTTTTACTAGCGGGCTGATATTTAATGCATTTGAATAATCGAGAGGTTAAATTTGTTGTAATGTAATAAATGTTAATCCCTTATTTATTCGCGTAATTATTAGTACAACAACGAGCCTTTAGCAACGGCTTAGCAGTTCGTAATTACGGAAGTTTTGAATTTATAACGTGCGTTGTGTTGATAATTGCGCTATTTTTCTTTGTAAACACGTCGTCTTTTTTTTTTTTTCTGTTTGTTTTTTCTTTTCCCATTATTTTTACTTTTGTTTTAATTTAAAAAAAAAATTGTTTTTGTGTTGAAAATTTATTTTGTAAGTAAAAGAAAAGAAAATTAAGACGTGTTAAAAATTATTACGCGGTATGAGAAAAGTTTGCCAAGTTACACAACATGAAAATATTGCTGTAGTCGACGGCAATGAAACCATGGCATGCGCAATTGAGTTGAGCATTACGGCTGAGATTTTTACTGTCACCTGGAACATTTTGAGGCTAAAAAGTGTGGAGCGCGTTTTCAGAGGCATGCGGCTGAATATCAAGTGAGATACCATTGTGTTCAGTTGAAGTGGTTTTAAGTCTTAAACCTGAAGTGTTGTTGAAAAGTCGAATTCAATTTTGACTGTTTGATAGATCGCGCCATTTTGCAATTAATTTGGTGGAGCTGAGTTAAGGCAATCTGTTGGAAGCGAGCCGATTCGTCTGTGTTAATTTGCTCGGATTAGTGAGATACGTTAGACATTAAATATGCACGCAGTCGAGTGTTTTTTTCTTCTTTCTTTTTTCGATTTTCTTTTCCTCGATTATTTTTTTATTTTTTTAGATAAAAGTGCCAACTGCTCGATGACGTGGCGTTTTCTCACTTGATAAATTGGCGCCTTTTAACGATGGAATTTTTGAAGTGAAAAGTGTTATTTTACCGTTTTGTTTCGAATAAAGTGTGGAAAAAATGCAGTGTTATTGAATGTATATGGACATTTGATACGATTTTCCATGTCTGTTTTATGATTGGATTTGTCTCGTCAAACGAGAAAAGCGCGGAATTGATTTTGCAATCATGCGAAGAATGCACGCACCTTGTGGAATAATAAATTTGTTTTGCTCCGTGGTAAAACTTTTCACAATTGCCAATTTTTTTGAATGATGTGACATCTCCGACGAGTCACGGACTTCGGATGCGGTTTTAATTTTAGTAATTTGGCTTCATCAGCAAGCAAGCACAGCATACTTCCTACAACGCACCTCCATTAACATCATGGCCGAGTTATTGTAGCCCAAAATTTAAATTTTTTTTTCCTCACACTTTTTTGTAATCTGCTTAATCCGGTCGTTTTTTTCTGTCTTCGTTTTGTTAATAGTGTCGTGTAAACCTTCCATTAAATATAATTGTAAGTTTTTCCTTCAGCGTGTTCAACTTGTGGGTTGGGCATTGTGTTTAAGGGGTGTGGTACAAGCTGTCACTGGGCAAATGGCCAAAAGAGTTTTTTTTTCTTCGATTTTGGTAACTATATTTTTTTTGGTTGTCTTTTTTCTTTTTTTTTCTTTGCTAGTTTTTTCTCGTGGAAGATGGATTTGGAGTTGTTAGGACCTATCTTTTGCTACCTCCCAGAGTTGGTTGCAGCTGCTTGTTTGTAGTGGCTTCTTTCCTTTGCTTTTTCATGCGTGAAATGGAATGGGCCTTTCACAAGAAGTTGAGACTTGCTGGAGGCCTACAGCCAAAAGCCACTTGGTTTTCTCTCTCTCTCTCTCTCTCTTTTTTTGGTGTATAGGAAGGAAATTGTTGACAATTTTTGGCATGGTTGCCATATTTTTTTTTACCCACTCTTTTTGCGGCTGTGGCGGTATTTTCTTATGATCTTTATAAGAAAATAAATGTAACCGTGGTGGCTTGGTTTCGGGGCGGAGAAAGGAGAATTTGACACGATTGCAATAACTTAGTGATGATTTTCCGATGTCGGAGAAAATGAAATGAGATTTTCTTATTTGAATTGCATTTTTAGTTTTTAATTTCTTTTCCGTATTTGGATTGGTGAGATGATTAATTAATTTTCCACTTTGTATTTTCAACAGCCGACTAGACTGAATGTCTATAAGAATGATAACGAAAGCTGGGATTATACCAACCCTAATCTGAGTAAGTACAATTTATTTTTGTTTAATTTTGTGTAGATGCGTTATTAACTGGAAGAGTTGTTAGCCGCCACTGTTAATAACGTGCTAAAATGTTTAGGGGTTCATTAGATTGTATTTTAGCGAAGAGTTAGGCTTAATTAACTTAACGTGTGACTTCAACTTTGATCGGGAGAGAACTACCAGAACTGTCAAGGATGAGTAATGAAATAGAAACTTTTTGTTTTTGTCTAAATTTTTTCCCCTCCCGAAAAAAAAATAATAGTAATAATACTAAAAAAAAACAACAACAAAAAGTTAACTTTTTCTGGATTCACTCCTTTTCCTGTTTTTACCCGACACCCTATTAAAAAAAATAGTTTCTGGTTCTCTTCATTCGTTTGGGCAATTAAATCGCAGTTGACAGTAGATGCTTTTCTGATGATGAGTTAAATTCAGTTACTTCGCTAATGTAATTAAAAGATAGCAATTGAAGTAGACAAAAATAATTAATTCGTTAATTAGGAGTTAAATGTAATTACCAAAATTTGCGTTAGAGAATTGTTTATTCGATTTTTATATTTGCAAGAGTTGCGGTGACATCTTGACTGCAGGTGTCACGTTGTTACGTTAAATATCATCCACCACGTCTGTGTTCTGAATTAATTCCCAGAGTGATACTGATTTAGTTTTTGTGGAAATTCTTTCACCGAAAAATCGCTGGAAAAAATGGGGAAAAAAAAGTTTTTGGCAAACTCGTCGGTTGTGTGCGCAGTCTTTTCCGATGTGTCAAGTAGGAATAACGCGAGCAGATTGTTTCCTTAGAAAGCATAACGTAGAGAATTGAATTTTCTCGAGCAAAAAAAGGGAAAAAAAAAAGAGAAATGCAAGTGGGATTCTGGTAAAATAAACCGAATTACAAATTTAAAGATTTTTTCCTCCTCTCTTTCCCCCTTTTTCATCTTCTCAGCTGTTTTCTCCTTGCATTTCTGTTTTCATTAAGCTAGCTCGCTGAAATAAGAATATTAAAAAATAAAGAGAGGAAAAAAAAAAAAAAAGCAAAATTTTTTTTGTAATCTAAGAGAATTAAAAGTTTAACGTGTGCGATTTTATGGATAAAGAGTTGTTGAAATCCAGAAGCATCGTAATTTGATAAAGTAGTTTCTTCACTTTTTCCGCGTATCACTCGCTTCGATTAAGGAATAATTTAACTCGGAGAGTTATTAAGCAGAACACAGACGAGGGAAATGGATGTGCGAGTTTTACGTTTTTAGTGTATAACGTCGTTTTATTCAGTCGGGAGATTTCGTTTTTTAAAACTCGTTAGTTTTAAACCAGTGGATATTGTCATAAATTTTTATAATTTTAGTAGAGAAAGCTTACAAAATGTAGGTACTGTATAAGCAGTGAGCACGCGTTATGAATGTGTGTGTGAATGAGTGTGTGTATATTTATATATGTTGGCTGAGATGAGTGTGTTGCAGCACGTTCGGTGAAATGACGATAATTTGTTTTGAACGGTCAGTGCGTGTAACCTGTTGTACAGTAATTTACATAACTAAATCACATTAAATAAGCCCCGCAGTACTTTTGGTGATGAGCTTGAATTTTGTAAGCTTTCTCCACCTAGTTTGTTTGAATTTTCAATTATATTTATGCAAAGTTAGTTTGTTTTGGTTGGCATTTGCAGTGTCAAAAATGTTATATCCTTGATGAACGTGTTAATTTTTTTATTATATTTTGGTTGTTTATTCTTATTTATCTTGTTGATTTTTAATTTTTCTCTTTGAAAAAAACAAAAACAAAAAAGAGAGAATGAAAAACGTTAACGATAAAAGAATTTGTTTCTTGTTGATATTTTTTTTGAGAGTAAAAAAATAATGCGACGAGTTGCTGTCTCTGTTAGGTTGACGAAAAACATGATGCCACAATTACACTTTTTTAACCTCCATTAACTCCTCTATATTTGAAACGCGATAACACATGATATGACAAAGATCGTTTTTAGCGTAGCTGCCCTCCTCTTTCGATTTTAACCAAGTGGCATGACTTATCCACTGGCCCTATTCAGAGTTGGCTATGCAAAAAAAGATTTAAAAAAAGGAAAAAAAGAAAGAAATGAAACCACACTATGACTAAAATACACTTGGACTAAGTTTACAGTTGAATATAGGTGGGCGGCTGGGTGGAGAATGGAAGCTACCAACCAGCACGGCCATCCATCATCCATGAATTCCATCACAACATTTCACCAATCTACTACCCAACATTGGATACCTTCCAAGGGACATCACCATACCAACCAACGATTTTTCTCTTTTTTTATTTTTATATATATATATACTAAAAAAAACGTGGACACTTCTTAATAGACTACTTTAATTCTATCGATGAGTTTCAACACGTAAAATTTGATAAAACGAAAAAAGAAATTTTACATTTAAAAAATTTTACGAGCAGTTTCTTTTCCTCTTTTTCTTCCGTACCCGGGAATATAATTTATTTCGGTTTTTATTTTTATTTTTTGGTTGGGACTTTTTATTCCCCTCTTGTCTATCGTTTTGGTTTTTGTTAATGGGTTATAATTTCCGCCAAGGTTTTTGCAGAAGATATACACTCCCTTTCTTTTTCCTGATGATGTGAGAGAGAGAAAAATATTATTATAGTTGAATTGCATCTAAAAAAATAAAACAACAGCAACAAGCACAGACTTTTTCTACATAACATGATGGATATAAACATGTGACAAAGTGAACTTTAAAAAAAAAATCAGCTCAGAATCACGCGAGAACAGTAATAAAAAAATTATACATTGTGACTTCTACAAGAAACAAGTGTGCCAAGTGATGTGATGATAAACTGTTTTAAAAAAGTACCGTAATTTATTAAAAAAAAAAAAAAAAAACATTATCCACAAACATCTGAGAAGTTTTTACGAAGATAATAACCGCTCATTATATTTTTAAAAATATATATTTATCTTATATATTAAAAAAAAAAAAATTCTTACAAGAAGATTAAAAAAAAAAAAAAAAGTGTGACTCGGGGGAGAAAAAAAAAAACATTTCTGAACGGTGATAGGACACGAACTCACAAACATTCAGACGACATTCCCCTACAACTTCGTCACGAAGAGAGAACGATGTATTAAAAAAAAAATCACACTTGAGAAAGTCCCTCGATGTGTGCATGTGGCGCGTGACAGAAACGCAGTATTAAGCTCGGAAGCAAGTCTTGTGGACGGACATTGAGGGGGATTGCATCGTGTCTTCTACACAAACGACACTGCCTCCACCACATACACACACAACCCTCTTTCAGTGCCTCCTTGTGGCACTCGTAAAAAGCCTGCCAGAGACAGTCAAAGTGCGCTTTAAAAATGAACCTCTCCCGACCGATGCCAGCCACGCAATCAATCTAACGTTTGTGTGAACACTGTTGTGTCTAGGCGGCGGACGATGGAGGAACGTGTGGCTAGCGTGTCTGACAACCACGTACGGCGGCGGATGATGGTCCACGATGTCATCCTCGAGTTGCCGTGGACGTCGTCGTTGAAGATGTCATTTTCCCGTTGGATTATCACCCTTCGACACGATGGCTGCTGGGTGAGCGGTGTGTGCAACTGTGATCTCTTATTAAAAAAAATGGCCGAGAAGGGATATTGTTATTAAAAATTGAACTCGGACACAGTTTTCTTCTTCTAGTGTGTTGGTTTTAAGTATACTGTACTTTGAGAAAAAAGAATTGATCCGGTGGTTCTCCGTTTTTTCTTATAAGATTGGTAGGATGTCCGCGAAACGTTATGTTTGGATGAGTGTGTTCTTTAAGAATAGCAATTTATCTGTGTTTGTCAAGTATAGTGAGTAAGGAATATTTCAAGCAGTGCTTGACAGCGACAAGATGTGCGCTGTGTGCAGAGACCGGGGTTACATTTTTTGGCAGTTGATCAAAATGATGAAGAGACGCTAGCTAACTCTGAATAGGGCAGCGTGGGGTTTTCTTTTGTCTGCACCTTTAAGTGTGTGTCGATGCCACAATTTGGATCTAATTTGCGCCTTGCTATGCAAATGATTGATGAAGGCTATTCTATTGTGAGCAGTGCCAGTTTAAATTGTTCAATTGTATTCCGAATCTCCCTCATCTTCTCCTCTCCTTTTTTTTTTTTTACTTTTTATATTGCGTTTAATTTGGTAGTTTTGCTGATGCTGTTAATTGTAATCACCACCATTTTAAGCGCCTTGAAGCGAATCTAAAATTTACGCCTGGGAAAATTCGTTGCGACGGGCTACACTCAATTCTACACTTAGGAAATGGCTGTTGCTAGCGACGTTATTTTCTTTTTTCCCCCCCAAAACTCCCCCTTCTTAAAAAGAAACCGTTTCCTACCGGAGAAAGCTCATTTCACATGATTCATGCTGAATGAAATGAGGTTTGTAGTCACAAATGAATTATATATGTTTGCACGTCGAGCACATGGCACGTGCGTTTTACAAAGTTTTTCCTCAATTGCTTTTAACTGTAATAGTAGAAGTCTGCTTTAATTTCACACGAATTGTGAGAAACAAGACAAGTGGTGGAACTGAACGTTTGGAGCTTGAGCCTCCCTTCTCTCCCCTCGTTCTCGTCATATTTCAAGCGGAATGATTTACACGTATAGATTTAACACCGAGTAATCTTGCTATCTCTTTTAAATGTGACTGGAACAAATCCCCACCCCAAAGAAAATTATGCCCGATTAAATCCGGGGTGGTGTAATGTGATTAAAAATAAGTGAAATGCGAGAGAGAAAATGGGAAAAACAGAAAAAAAATAATTGGAAGGTGAAGGAGAAAAGAGATAAACAGGAAGTGGTGACCTTAGCAGGATTTGGTCAGTATAAAATACACACAAGATCCCCAGAGATCCTCTCACCGTGTTGTTGATGCTGTTGCTATGGATACTGGAGTAGCAACTGATGCAAGCAGGAAACGAAGCTTTTTTTTTTCGTTGCCCGGCTTCTCATCATCATCCTCCTTCCTTCTCACTCTCGCGCTCTCTAGGAACTATCTCCCCTATTCTTTCTGTTTACTAGGATTCCATTAGCATCGCGTGTCTAAACGCGAGAGTAAGGTTGAGTTGCTTTCTTGCTCACGTTTATCCCCGTGATAAATAGAATAAATCGGATTCACGCTTTCGTGGATGTTGTTTGTGATGATAGGTAACTTGAAGGAAAATGCATTTCTTCTGTCGTTGGGAGTAAAAAGGAGAGAGTGCGGTGGAAAAGTGAGGAACAGAGGAGGCAAACTTGGGATTTTATTTTTTTATATTTTTTCCTCCCGCCGAGTATGCTTTAAGAGAGATTGTGATGGAAAAAGAAAATTTTGTTTGTTTGGGATTATGAGTTTGAGTTTATTTTGATTTGTATTCGCTGCTTGCCGTTTGTCCCTGGTTTGGGGATAACTTCATTTCTGAAGTTGGAAAGCTGGATACAGCTGAAGGCAGTAATTGTTTCTTGAGTGTAGGATGTTTGTTTGTATGCTAGGAATCGTTGATTCTCATTGGTCATTCCGGAGGGAATTCTGAAAAATAGTGGCCTTTAGCGATTGCGCAGCGTAAAAAGAATAAAATAAAAAGCGCAAAGAAGAAGAAGAAAAAAAAGGCAAACACGAGTTAAATATGGAATAAATTTTGAAGTTGTTCAGAGAGTATATATTTTTTATTTTTTCTAGTCGCGTAGAATTTTTTGGTAAAAAAAATATTTTTTTTGGGAAAATTTTATTTTAGAACAGTAAGAGCAAGCGCGTGTAGGGAGTTATTTTAGTCGCTTTTGTTATCTAATGGAATGCTTTCAAAGTTCTCGTTTTTTTTCTTTCGTAATTTACTAAACTGAAAAGAAATTTTTCGAACTATAGATGTTAAGTCAGATCTTATTAGAGCTGCGAGACGAAAAGAAAGCGACGCTGACGGGTTGGAAAAACTTGAGGAAAAAAATGCATTTTTTCCCCCCTCGTTCAGTTTATATGTCTGCTCTTCTATCAGATTTTTCATGCAGAAATTCTAGATGAGAATAAAAAGAAAAGGCAAAATGTAAAACAAATTGAAGTTAAGCTCCAGCGCTACTAGATCACTTTCAGCGTTGCGCTAGATAAAGCGAGATGGCTGGGAATAACTTGAGCCTTTAATGAAGGCTCTTTGAACGTGCCGCGGCACGATTCAGTCGAATTAGTGTTTATCAAATATGCTAGTCATTCATTGACTCGTTTTTAGGACCTTTGATTTGGAACGCGGCTCGCACCTTATCTTAAATGGTAATCCCGTAAAAACCACCTGTTGGGTCACAGCGAAGGTGGGAGGATAAGATCTCTGGGCATGGTTTAGTGAGTGTGACAGCTCTGCTCGGAGGAATTGCTTCCTCCGCTGCTTACTCCGTAAGCCAAGTTGATGGCAACAGTGGTAATCGGCAGAGCAAGGAAGATCGATGCAGCAGATCCTGAGGTTATGTGCACCATCATCACCTTAGCGCTTGTAGATCAGATTCGGTGTTGACACGCTGCACATTTTCATTCTGGTGTAGTAGGCGGCTGCAAGTTCTATATCAAATCCACGTTGTGTGAGCAGAAATGACATGATGATGTTCTTGGCAACGGACCAAACAATAAAAGTTTTTGGGAATTTTGTCAAGAATGTTGTAGTTTTGAAACAAGGGATTGGTGTTGTTAAACGAACACGATTGGCGAGATGGATTGGATGTTAATGAGGTGGAGTGGTTTTGATTGCTCACTTGCGAAAGTTTGTTCGCCTTTTTAAACAAATTTGGTGTTTAACTGGCCATGCGTGAAATTTGTTAACGATTGAACCTTAAAGCAAATTTGTTATACGTGGTTCTAATTGACCGAGTCACGTCCAAAAATTTGCTGGGTTGCGTAAATATTGCTTAAATATTACTTAATAAAAACAACCGCTTAACGGGTTTTCCCGGTGGTGAAAAATAAATAAAAGGCTGCCTAGGTAGTTAATATTAAAAGTTTTAAATATTTAATGCCGGAAAAGGTCACTTTGAGAGTATGAATAATGCGTGTAATCATTTGAGATATGAAAAATTGACGTTGAGGCTTAAAAGTGGAAAGTTGCACTTCAACGTGGTGATCGTAGTCCAGCAAATGGAGCGTGTTATTTTTGCACGAAGATTGGGTTGCTCCTCATCGCGCGTTAGGTGATACGCGCTTAGTTTAATGGTTGACGTACGGTATTATTTAGTGTGACAGGTTTAATAACACAGTCTTAAGAATAATGAACGAAATTCTTTGCGATTAAATTACGAAATAATTAATGGGATGTTTGTTTTAACGCTTAACCTTTTCGTTTTGGTCCGGGCTTTACACCGTGCAAAATGGGCGAGAGACGGTTTAGTTTAGGTGAACGAGAATGCGTAAAACTTATCCAAATGGTCAAGAGTGAAAGAATAAGCGACACATTTAGCTCTGGAAGCGCGAGTATAACGGATTGCCAAAACGGCTATTGTCTCTTTTGATCTTTGACTATAAATGGTATAAACGTTGGGTATTGCGAGCTGCTGAGAGACGCGCACGGTCAGAATTATGTGCAGCTGACGAGGGAACAAGTATTCGTTTCGCATACTCGCTATCACGTGATGTTTACTAGAGCATGAAGAGAATTGTGGGCTATTTGTTATTATTGGAAAGCTGGCAGTGCGAAGAGTGTTTCGGCAGTAAATAGCAAATTGTGGTGAGACGAAAAGTTTGCCGATGCCAAAAATATAATTATTTCAGCATGGCTTATTACGCTAGATAAATAAGCCGGGCGTTGCCAGTGCTGATGACTTTGAGTGAGTAGTGGCGCTTTAAATTGATTTCGCCTTTTTTTATGATTTACACGTTTCGTTTCCGCTTCGTCAGAATAGGTTTCGACTTATTAACTGCTCATTGCGCCGTTTTTTTTAACGTAACTTTTTCATTCTTATTAATACTCTTTCCTAACTGTTTTTTCCCTCAAATTTTTTTTTTCTTCTTCAGTGTTTGATGTTCATATTTTACCTTTTAAAGTTCTGCCATTGCTGTTGGATAATGCCATGATTTCTTGCTTCCTCTTCAGATAAAAATCCTGATCGACCAGGACCACTCCTGCAAGAACCTCGTTTCGGCAGTGCTCCCACGCCGTACCGTAAGTTTTAAGATATTTTCACCTTATATACTGTACATTTCTTACATTAACAAGAAATTTATAATTTACTATCCTTCTTTTAAATAACTTTTAAAAAATATATATATATAATCGATCGTTTAACTTTATCGTTCGCTGAATAACAACATTATAATTCTGGCATTGTGAAGCAAATTTTTAAAATCACCCGCGGTATCGCTTATTTTATTCAATATTTTTTCCCCTCCTTTGTGTGGGTTTGTTTGGGCGTCTGGTTTTATGAATATTTATCCTCAGCCACGATAACTTATTCCGTCACACGTGTTATTTTATCTGGGTGTTTAAAAGATACGACAGCCAGTAATAGCAGTTTCATTTCTGCTAAGCTTTCATAAACACTTTTAATGTCGTACTCGCCCTGTTATCACTCGGACGTTGGCACTTATAACACTTAGGCTACTTTTGGAATTGGTCAAACACAGAAGTGAGAAACACTCGAAGCTATTTAATTTGTTTGTAATCGAAGCGTGCGTGTTTGACTATGTCCACTGAATTGGCCTCCGAAGTTTATTGCTTTCTGTTTGATAGGCGGTGAGGCATGTGTCAAACTGTAAGCAAGTATACAGTAGTTTGTCTTCGTTTGCGGCTTCAGCAAACAGGGACGCCAGGAAGCTTTTCGTTCGGTAGGGTGTTCGCGTAGTGGTTAATCAGGAAATTACGTTTAAAAGTAGCGTGTAATCAATTTGGTTAGTTGGCAAGTCAATACGTGATGGTGAAAGCCCGATAGCGTTTGTAATTGGCTAACATTCTATAATTAAAGGTTACGAATCGAGGGTGAGCAACGGTGTTAAGCTGCTCGGTGTGAAAAGTTTGATTTTTGGCGGTGTATGTGTGTATAGTAGAAGGGGTTACGCCTTGTAATGTCGGTTAGGTTAACGTGGTTTCCGTTCGTTACAATTATTGAACAGAAAATGTCGTTTTGATGAAAACGAATGCGTGCGAACGGATCGCGAAAGGTCGCAACTGTGCGCGGTGTTGATAACCAGGAAGGAAAAGTTTTGTATTATGCCGTTATGTTGTAAAACGGTGAAATTTTGGTGGAAATGCGCGCAGTTGCGAGAATAGGGTTTGTTGGCGTAGCTAGGTGATCATTGGCAAACTGGCGAATCTCTCGTGTGTCGCGAGATGAGATTGTAGCCGTACTTTGTTGTCGGATCGATAGTGCTAATTATAATGTTACTATGGGGAGTTGGTATTGTCAATTGAAGGTAATCGCTCATTTTAGCTGTGGAGATAAATTTTTGTAAATTGTTGGCGAAATGTTAACAGGATTACATGATGAGCGATGATTGCGAAGCGGATAATGTACTGTACATATGCACGTTTGTTTGTCGAGCTTAGGATAGAATTGACAGGGAAATGTTTGTACTGGTAATTATTAAATTGAATTTTGGGAATTAATTTTGTAAATAAAATATTTTAATAACGAAGAAAAGTTGCGGTTTTAATTAAAGCTCGCCTTTTCTTTTTACCAGTTTTAACGCTTTTCCTCCGAACGTCTGTACAATTAATTTAAAAGATGGTGTTTGTGTCTTGGCCTACAGCTTAACTCCTAATTTTTATAACGATAAAAATATCCCAGAATGCATCCGCTAAAAGACTTCGCTCTCTTCTCTACCCCCTATCCTCCCTCCTCTCTCTCTCCTGGAGATAAACTTGTTTACGAATGTGTTGATAATACACGAGACGTGAGATGGAAGGATTGCGTAGATAGCGCCTTCTTCCATCCGCGTGGCAACACAAAAATAATTTAAAAAGAAGACGAAGAAATAGAAAAAGAAAAAATAAACAAACACGAACGAAGCGGCGAACTTAACGAGGGCGTCGACGGAGATGTCATCTTCTCAGTTTGAACTTGCGTCGAAGCTTGTTGCGTGCTCCAACTTCTCTCATTTCGGGAGATTGTATTAAATGGTGAGAGAAGGAGGAGAAGAAGACGACGACGAAGAAGAGGAGGAAGAAGCAACTGTAATGGGATCGACTATGCGGGTGTTTGAAATAACAGGAATTCTTTTTCCGGCGTCAATCGAGAATGAATGAAGGAAGGAACGAACGAACGGTTTGTGTCTCTCGTTTTACTTTCTCTTACCAGCAGGAATTGATTAGAAGCACGGCCGAGTTGCCCTGAACAAACACGGGTAGACTTCACACTTGTCTACTTTTCCCTCTGCTCGCTTTTTCCTCGCAGCACACGCTCGATTCACTTCCATTTTATCTGGAGCACGCACTTTTACCCTCTCGTGTTGTGTTCGTGTTTTTGTTGTAGATAGGGTGTGAAAACACGCAGAAAAAAGAGAAGAGATTACATAGTTTCATCACTTGTAAAATTACACTACACTGTTTTCCGGGTAGCTGGTAATCTGTTTCGAATTGTATTTGGTTTTTCTTTTTTCACCCCGGTTCGTGATTTTTATTTCTGTACAGTATTAGACTTCAAATTTTCCAAATTTTCCAAATTATTTGAAAAATTCTTTTTAATCCCGTCTTATCGAGTAATCGTCTCTCGGACGATTGCGTTCGTCCTCCAATTAGTTGCCCACCGCACGAGTTTTAATTTTAAGAGGTTTTAATCTCGCGTGGAAAAGTGTTTAAAATGTAAAGTTTTAGCTATATTTATGGTTGTTGGGAGATCGTTAAAGTGGTTTGTACATTGGTAAATTAGCAGATGCAGGTGACAAGCGAATTGATGACTTTGGAAGAATTTTGTAACGTTGTAGCTGCGTGTTTGTTAGCAGTCTGTGTTTGATGTTACACGAACGAACAGTCTCACTTTGCGTTAAATCTTGATTTGGTCGGTGCACCCACTTGCTCCAACTTTTTCCCGTTGAGGTCTTGCAATTTCACTAAAGTGCATTTGCATTTCAATGCCACACTCTGCTGCTGGAGAGATTTTCTTTTTCTGTTTCTGCCTGTCGTTTCCACTGCAGACTGATTTTTTAACATAAAAGAAGGGTAGGAAAAAGGAAAAAGAAAATTCTATAAGTTGAAGAGAAATTTGCTTTTGAACTTAACTTATTGCCTTTACAGGTGACGCATCAAGCCTCAACTTTTTTCTTACCTAGCTTCAGTTCAGACACACCTTGCAGTAAAGACAAAATTTGAATAAAAAGTGCTGGTTCCAGATCAATATAAAAAGGACTTTACCTGAGCCTTGGTAGCAATTCAGAAAGTTGAAATGTGTGTAACATGAACCACTGCCAAAACACGAGGATAATTTTTTTTTTTTTTTTTTTTTTCCGCTTTCCTTTTGCCTTTTTCGTCTTGGCTAGCTCGACGCGTTATTTTATTGTCGAGGAAAGTTTTAATCGCGTCAGAGGAATTTTAGTAAATTGAGGTTGGTAAGGTTTTTATAGCCGACTTTAGTTGGCTCGAAGCTGTTTTTATTTTATCATTCGCAGCGTTTTATTCGCCGGTGAAATTGGACATTCGTAATAGGAAGAATTTCAGTTGCAGGTTTTTGCTATTCCCGTCGCGAAAAGGACGTTTTCCTTTGTTCTTGGGTTTCTGACATGGCCTTTTTTTCTCGGAACGACATTAATGAAATCTAGTGTAGGGTGAAGTGCAAAATGACCCAGCCCACCCACTTGGCATGTGTCATATGTGCCAGAGGAACAAGTTTACGGCCGCATCTGGCGCTGTCGCTGGTGCACATCAATTTCGTGCGCCTTTGTCTCGGTGTGCATTTTGGAGGGTGGTGATGCCAAGTCCTTCTGTCACTTGCAATGACGACGGGAACTCGAGTGTGACTGTGACAACTGTTTGAAATGTCAGGTTCTGTCTTGGCTCAGGTCACGCCAAAAGCGGAAAAATTCGGTTAGATTTTAATTTATTTTTGTTTTTGTTGTGACTCGTTAGCCTCGCGGTTTAGCGCAGACAGAAACCATGGTGATTATGTAATTAAATTTTAGATGTTGGAGAGAAAGAAGCGGGCTTTGCCCGTTTTCATCCGTACGTGCGAAGCATCACGCTGCGCACGCTTCTCTTCAGGTTCTTGTGCATTTGCAATATTAATGAAGATGACTTAGAGGATGAAGTAGGGTGGCGCCAGATTATCGGAGAAAAAGATACAAAGTAGCTTTAGAAACGTTTGGTGATAAAAAATGAACAAATTTGTCGGCTGATGAATCCGATTAGGTGACTGAGAAAAACCAACGAAACAACTTGTTTGATAACAAACGAAGTGCGTTTGGTTTTTAAAAATTTATTTAGTTGTTTCGTTCAATGCTTAATTTTTCGAGGTGAATTTGAAAAGTCTTGCATAAACGAGTTAAAGTTGTTTAAAATTTAATTTTGTTTTCTAAACACTGTGACAAACGAATTTATCTAGTCTAAAATGACATTTACGGAGTTCGAACATATCGTCTATTATTGAAAAACGGAAATGTGCTGATCAGGTTTACACGTATCAAAATTCGTTGCGGACATCTTTTACGTCAATTTGACTTTTGACGTTGCGGATAAATGCATTTAAACGCGGCGTGATACGATCTG
>JAQIWS010000457.1:0-21574 GCA_034696085.1 Stigmatogaster subterranea | reverse complement strand
TTGTGACGGGATTTTATAATTAGCGCGCAAAGTCCCAGGGATTAAGCAGGATTGCGCAATGGCCTTAACCCTCACAAGATTATGCAATAAGCAAGTTAATCTTATGTCTATTACAGGTTGGTTTTTCCCAGGTGATTGATTCGATTCAATAACTAGGCAGATATATAAAAGTATAAGATTTATTCTGTGTACATACAGTTGTAAATAGTTCTTTGTAAATAAATAATATTCTAATAAATTAATCCGTTGTAATTAAATGATTGTTGTAAATAAATCTCTAAGTCTGGGATTAAATATATACAAATATATTTCATAGATAAGTAGGTTATTCCGGGATTTACTATTAAAGTAATTCGTCGTTAAAGAATAAATTGTCCGTTCGAGATAAACAATTAAATATTAAATTGTCCAGATAAACTGGTACGCGAAGTAAATTAACTACAGTAAATATATATTACTAAATATTAAATGTTATGGAAAATCACTGTAAGTCACCACACCCAAGGGTGAGTCAGTGGATAAGCGGATTAGCTAAATCCCTAACCAGGAAGTGATGATGTAACTCGAGTAAATTCGAGTTTCAACTAATTAAATATGCGTAAAATTTGGTATAGAAAACTAAGCTTTTCTCTGAAGCTTTTCTATACCACTATAGCTCACTATTGCTCATTAAATATTCAAAAATGAAAATAGGCGTTCTTCTATTTTAACGCACAAATTCACCGTACGCGTAAGTCACTAAATTCTGCGTGAAAACGCGGCAAATTTAAATAGAAAATTATATTTGTCGTAGATTAAATTTAACGTTGTGACGTGCAAGCTGACACGTAACGTCCCCTTAACTTATTTAGTAGGGCTTGTTTAAATTTTAGTTGTTTATTTCCCGAATATCCTTGGTAACGTGGTTACTGTTGGTATTGGCCACCAGGTGTCGAAAGATATAAAAACACCTGGTGACGAGATTAACGAGAGATTCGGGATCGAGATTCCCAAGTGTACGGATCGAGGGTAATCCAAGAGCGAAGTTCAAGTGCGATTTTGATGAAAAGATTAGGCCTGCGATTTGAAGCCTACGTGGATATGAATTTCGAGCAGTGGAACTGCTGATACCGAGCTGATAAAGGGAATTAGTGATACCGAGACGAGTTATTTGCGTTTAAGTGCGTTTATTTGAGTTTTATGATTGAATAAATACAGGATACGAGTATTTCTTTGGTTTTGTGTGTGTTTGGACGCGTTGCGCGCTCGTCGTGACGACGGGAATTCCACGTTGGATCGCGGCAGGCTTTCGCGCAATACTCCGCGCTTTTCCACGGCCTCCGGAGACGTTTTATGATTTTAAACTTCGCGCGTTTTGACACTTAGGCGTTGCGGGCAAGGTCGCACGTCGCAACGTTAAGTTACTCTAACCAGAAACTAACGCTTTAACTCAGTGCACGATTTAACACTCAAACTCCTAATGTTCGAAATCAACGTGGAATCCTGATAGTGAGGACGTTTGTCCACACTTTATGCAGTTCTAAGCAAAGGGAGCAGGCCATTGTGTACCACTAGTCACCCCTTTCCCTGAAGTGGGTTGACCAATTAGCAGAAAAGCCAACCACATGTTTAACATGGGATTCCAAGGGGCAAAAAATTTCAACAATTAATATCTTGAAAAGTTCTTATTTTAAAAATCCGAAAATTGGCTTAAGTACAGAAATTGTCATTTGCTGCAAACTCAAAAATTTTCAGATTTTTAAAAAAGTTTTAAAAAAGTTTTCCTATCCATGACACACAGTGTGGATGATCGTACACACTGTCAGGAGTTGGAGTGTTAAATAAAGAAAAGCTAACGTTTAACTCAAACCTTAACTGAACTTTCAGTATTTCTGTAAAGCAGAAAATACCGAGAAGGGTAAATTTATAAAGATAATAGTAAAGATAAGAATTTAAAGCCTAGAAAATTCCCTGTCTTCACCATTCGTTTGAAACAAACGAGAGCTAATCTAGCACTTTGATAGTAGAAATAAGAATGAAGTAAAGAAAAGAAAGAAAGAATTCCTTTACTCACAAAGATAAATCTCAACACTTACTGGTGTTCACGACTTGGCAAGTTCGAAACGAACCTGCGGCCAGATGCAGTAAGAGAATCCAATCCAGGATCTCGTGATCTCACTCGTAATGTCAGCGATTGATAGCACTCACTCGTTGAACTCAAACGACTCGTCGAACTGAAGATGGTTTGAGTCCCAAACCATAAGAAAGTTGGCTTGGGGAAAACGTAGAATTCCAACAAGACAGCTACCAGTGTGGCGTATCTTCAGTTTAAGGTCTGAAGAGACGCGATGAGTCCAAATTCTATTCCATTTTTGGTAGTAGATTCACTTTATATGATTATATTTAGACTAATGATTTTCGGCTCTGCAGGTAGTTTTACACCTGAGATGGGCCGTCCCATTAAGGTGCACAGGTAACTTTTAGTGGCGCCATCTATGGGCAATTATTGTAAGCCGATTAAAAGATTATGACGTAATTTATGAAAAGTCATCTGCTTATCTTTTGGTAAGTAAATAAACCGTTACAATATAATTTCTTATTTTTAAATTAAACTAATAGTTGTGTTAAGATCTGTAAGTAAATTTCAGATGCTCACTTATATACAGTACAAGTAAGGATTAAATGTTGTAAATAAATCATTTTTCGTAATAATTTTCATTGAAATGTCAATTAAACGTTATTTGGAAATTTAATTTAATTTTTGCAACTTCACGTTAACAATTATCGGTACTTACATAAGCACAATAATACAAAGATGCACCACCAACATTGTTCACTCGTCGTCTGTTCTAGATGAGCAACATGGCAGTAAACGGTGATATCCATTTTACATGCAGTACTCCGTTTTGGGTATGCAGTCCTGAATATTTGATGCAAGACTCTCTACCTGCATCTTAAAAATATTTTTTAGGATTCCAACTTAACATGGAAGGCAGAAACACCAGACTTCACTCTCTGTTTCCACAGGACAGCTTTGGTTTGGTTACCCTGCTCTTTCCTTTGGTTAATGTCACCTTTAGAAATTTACTACCTTCGTACAAGTAACGCGAGGTTGTTACCGTGGTCAACACCTAATTATATGAAACTGGTATTTACTAATCTACTGCTGATCCCAAATTTAACACATCTACAATTTAGTTTTAACTATTCAGATTTCCGCAGTTCTATTGGTGATCTTGACATTTATTGATCTGGTGTACTACACAATTTTTTCGCAAGCAATTATCAGCAATATCGAAAAATACTCGTGTGTTTTTAAATGGTTATCAATGGTGAATTTACCCCATTTTTCTAACTTTTTAGTTATTAATGATATATTTAGATATTAGCGCTGGCGTTAACAGTTGCAGAACGAGAGAATGGAATGAACACCACAGGAGTTATATATATATTCTGGATCTTGCAATTTGTATGCAATTTGATCACATATCGATCACTCCTACTATCAAGAATAGTAAGCTTTCTTCTGCCTTCTGTAATGTCTTATTAAATTTAAAATTTATGCAGGTAATGCCCGTTATGTCCTACATCATATTTTTGCTCTGTTTTGGACTTGTTATGATTCAGTTGGTATATTCCTCAATATCGGACAAAATTCCACCAGACGAAAATAAGCCAAAACAAGGCGTAATTTGTTTAAAAATTAGTCTAATTTATCCTAATTACCTATATTTAATAAATATAGTTCTCACCTTTCAGGTGCCTTGTCCAGAAGGACAAGCGTCGTTCTTTTCTCGAATGGTTTTTTCTTGGGTCAATGGGTAGATGCACTCCAAATTACATTTACAACAAATTAGTGACAGGTTTTATTTTAATACTAAATTCCATGTAGGCTGATAATTAAAGGTTATAAAAAGCCATTGACGATAAAAGACTTGTGGGAGCTAGATAAAGAAAATACTGCGTCTGAAATATCGTCAAGATTCGACAGACAGTGGAATAAAGAACGTGATAACAAGTATAAAAAGCAGATTTACCACGCATGGTAATAATAATAATAATAAATATATGATTAAATTATAAAAGTGGCAACAACGCATCAATGGCACGGAGCATCTTCCGGGCTTTTGGCGTGGAGTTTGTAATAGCAGCCCTGTTGAAACTTTTGAGTGACTTGTTGGTCTTTACTAATCCAATTGTCCTAAAGTACGTCTCGAACTCGTTTTCTCCATTAATTTACTAAGAAAACTTTCATTAATTTTATCAATATTTATAGGCTGATGATTAATTTCGTCACATCAGACGAGCCCACCTGGCACGGTTATTACTACGCTGGAATAATGTTCGCAGCGTCAATGGTACAATCTCTTTTGCTCAACCAACACAATCACAGATCTCAGTATTTTTGCACTCGAGTTAGAACTGCAATAATGCTTATAATTTATAAAAAGGTAATATTTATAACATAATACCATAATACACATACATATACATATTTACAAATTTGATTAATTGTGTAATCCTCCAGGCACTACGTATTTCAATAGCAGTTAAGAAGAAGATGCCTTTGGGAGAAATCGTCAATTTAATGGCAGTTGACTCGCAGAGTATAGTGGACATGTTAGCAGAATATGCGTTTTATTGGTCAGCACCAATACAATTATTCGGAGCTATTTACATGTTATGGAGAATGCTGGGAGTCGCTACAATGGCTGGAGTGGTCATAATGTTAATTGTGATTCCACTCAATACGACAGTTGCCAGTATCATCAAGAAATTACAAGTACAATAGTCGGCAATAATTTTTCCTCAAATAATATTGAGTTAGCAAATTATTCTATTCCAGCAAGAAATGATGATTATCAGAGACAGACGACTAAAAATTATGACTGAAATGCTCACTGGGATTAAAGTTTTAAAGTTATACGCGTGGGAATTGTCATTTTATAACTTGGTACAAGAGATAAGAAATGAAGAAGTTAAGCTCATTATCAAAATTTCGCTTGTTAAGGCTGCCGTGCTATTTCTATTTCAAGTCACTCCTATTTTGGTACTTCAAAAGCAAAATAAAATATAAATTTATATTGTTTTTTTTATAATTAAATCTCTACAGGTTACCATTGCCACCTTAGGCTGTTACGTTGTGCTAACTCCTACGCATACCTTAGATCCCGCTAAAGTATTTGTTTCTCTTTCCCTTTTGAATCTATTACGAGCGCCTTTAAACAGTCTACCCAGTCTCATTACAATGCTGGCACAGGTAAAAAATTTTATTCCCATCATAAATATATATATTTTTGTCTTTGGATATTAATAATAAACTATTAGGCAATGGTGTCTTTTCGGCGTATTCAAGAATTCATGAATGTTGATGAAATCGATCCAGCAACTATTGAGCATCAAGACCTCGGAGGTAATTAAATATTTTACATAATTCTTCTCAAAACTTTTCCGAAAAGTAAGTCTCAAAGAACAATTATTTTGATTTTTTACCTTAGACGTCGTAATCAGTATCCAAGATAGCACGTTTTCGTGGGGTTCAGAGCAGCCACCTGCCATTTCTGATGTCAATTTATACGTTAGAAATGGTGAATTAGTTGTTTTAGTCGGTCCGGTCGGATCGGGAAAATCAAGTCTTCTAATTTCGATCCTCGGAGAAACGAAAAAACTAAACGGCATCGTAAACACTACGGTAATTGATAAACAATTTGCAGTAATTACATATTCCGTTTTAATTGCTATTGATTTACTCAGGGTACGTTGTCCTATGTATCACAACAAGCCTGGATTAAGAATTCAACGTTACGCAAAAATATTCTCTTCGGAAAAAAATTTAATCCTGCCTTTTACGACGAAGTGATCAACGCGTGTGCATTAGCCCAAGATTTGGAGCTCCTCCCTGGACGAGATTACACAGAAATTGGAGAAAAAGTAAGAATAGGAGATTGTTTAGTTTTTGTGAATTCAAAAACAATCTTTCCAGGGAGTGAATTTAAGCGGGGGTCAGAAACAAAGAGTTAGTCTCGCGAGAGCTGTGTATAGTGATTCAGATATCTTTCTCTTGGATGACCCTTTAAGTGCAGTAGATTCTCACGTTGGTAAACATTTAATAGATAAAGTCATTGGACCGGATGGAATGTTACGAAAAAAGGTTAAGAGAGTTTATTCGTTATTTTCTTTTGTAATTTAAATTTTCGGAGTTTTCTAGACTCGTGTACTGGCCACTCACAACTTAGCGTGTCTTCCTTACGCCAATCAAATAATGGTTTTAAGTCACGGTCGAATTACTGAGACAGGAACCTTCACAGAACTTCTTAAAAACAAAGGTTCCTTTTCCAACTATCTCAAAATGTACTTGAAAACCAAAACTATTCTGGACGAAGTGGAGTCGCAAAGTGAGTGCCAATTCGGAATCAAACAAATAAAATTATTTTTAAAACTACAATTCAGATTTCCAAGAGAATAACTCACTGATTGAAGAAATTCGAGACGCTGAATTAAAAACGTATAGTGTTTACAAAACCAATTTCCTATTGCAACTTGATTCAACTTAACTTTTTCAGTGAACTACTAAAAAAACTAAGTTACACTTACGACTCGTTGGAACGAATTCGCAATCGAACATCATCAACATTTTTTACTCCAATATGTAACTCTTCTTGGAGAAGCCAAGGCGGTGCATCGAGTTCTCCAAAACTACATCCACACATGCCAACTGGTGCAGATATCGTCAATACAGAGCATATCTTACGTTTTCCACCTACAGAAATGGCGACAGAAGCTGGAGACCTTTCAACTTCCAATCGCTCTTTACTTGCAATGCAACCAGATGTAAACGAAATATTCATGGATACACCAAGCGTGACAGATTGCTCAATAATTCACCGTTTTCGTGCCGGAGTCGATGGGGACGTTACAAAACACAAATCTCTGGGGTCCGCTGCAGACTTGAGAGTTTCCCCGCTCACGGAATCGAAATGCTCACCAATGCCGTCGAGCAGTTCACCAACGTTTCACCAGTATTACAGTCCATATAGTAATAAATTACTAAGTGCAGCTGAACTGGAGTCAAGAAGCAAACTCATTACGAGCGAAGCGGTGGAAACTGGCGTTGTCAGTTGGGAAGTTTACAACTATTACTTGCGTTCAATGGGATATACCGTAACGGCAATGGTTATATTTTTCTGCTTAGTATCCGAAATTTGTAACGTAATGGGGAATGTTTGGTTAAGTAAATGGAGTAGCGATACTCCTTTAGAGGACGGCACTCAAAATATTCCTTTACGTAACTACCGTTTAAAGGTTTACTCTCTGCTGGGATTAGGTCAAAGTAAGTTTAAATATCTTCGCAAGTATTTTTACTAAAGTTATATTTCTTCCTTAGCTGGTTTTATGTTTTGCGGAGCAATGCTTATCACGTACGGTACAACGAATGCTTCGCGAATTTTGCATAACGATATGTTACACAGTATCTTGCGCTCACCAATGGATTTCTTTGATCAAACGCCAATTGGTCGTCTGATGAACCGTTTTGCTAAGGACATGGAAACAGTGGATGAAACTGTACCACGTCCCATTCGTCCACTAATAACGCATATTTTGCACGTGGTTGCAACTATTTATATCATCACACGCAATACTACAGCGTTTTTTGTGCTCGTGCCACCACTGTCTGCTTTATATTACATCATCCAGGCACGAATCACACATTTTAACTAATTAATTTCTGTTGAGTAATTTAAATTTATAAAAAAATCTACATTAGAAAGTCTACATTAGCACATCGAGACAATTAAAAAGACTAGAAGCTATTAGTAGATCCCCAATCTTCGCCCAGTTTTCAGAAACCGTCACTGGTCTCCCAACAATTCGAGCCTACAAGAAAGAACAAGAATTTATTAAAGAAACTGAAGAAGCAATTGACGTTAATCAAATTTTAACTTACCCTAGAATTGCAGTGAAAAGGTAATTTATGCCTTATGTCACATTACCAACTCTTCTTGATAAGAAGAATCTTGTAGATGGCTAGCTCTTCGACTTGACTTCATAGGACAAATTGTCGTCTTTGCCACTGGTGCCTTTGCTGCTTACAACCGATACAACATGCCACCAGGAATTGTAGGACTGAGTATTAGTTACGCAGTACAGGTAAAAACATAAATTGTTAACGCTATTTATTTCACCAAAAAATAATTTTGTGAATTTAGGTCACTCACCTGCTTAGCGTTTTGGTTCGGATGGCAGGAGATTTGGAAAATAGCATTGTGTCAGTCGAACGAATTAAAGAATACACGCATACACCTAAAGAAGTATGGCACAGAATTAATATTTTAAGGTTAAATAACTCAACAAACATTCTGTAAGGTGGATTGGGAAATTGAAGAAACAAAGCCGCCTCCAGACTGGCCTCAAACGGGTGCAGTTCAGTTTGTCAATTTCACAATGCGCTACCGTGAAAATTTAGATCCAGCGCTCCTTAACATTAACATTAAAATATATGGTGGAGAAAAGGTGAAAAGGAGAGTACAAAATAATAAAATGACATAAACGTATATCGTTTTTCAGATTGGTTTGGTTGGTCGTACTGGCTCTGGCAAATCATCCTTGACTTTAGCGCTGTTTCGAGTGATTGAAGCGTCTGAAGGAGCGATTTTAATTGATGGCATTGATATTTCTACTCTTGGATTGCATCATCTACGCTCGAGTCTCACAATAATACCGCAGGAACCTATATTGTTTTCTGGAACCCTCCGTCTAAATCTAGACCCTCTGAATAATCATTCAGACGAGGAACTTATGGTTGTGCTCCGTCAAGCAAATTTAGCTGAATTTGTATCAATGTGGAATATGGGACTTGATTTTCCGATCAGTGAAGGTGGAGATAATTTAAGGTAATTATAAATCACTTCTCTTTTTTTTAGGACTTATGTTACATAAAATCCTTTTTGATAGTATTGGACAACGGCAACTTGTATGTTTAGCAAGAGCTCTACTGAGAAAATCCAAGATTCTGATTCTGGACGAAGCAACGGCTGCTGTGGATTTAGCGACAGACGCTCACATCCAGACCACTATAAGAAAAGAATTCGCTGATTGCACTGTTATTACCATTGCACATCGACTTAATACCATTATGGATTGCAACAAGTAACACTGTATACACCTGTTGAATTTATTAGAACAATTATTGATATTTTTATTTCGTTCTGAACTTATAGAGTTGTTGTTTTGGTCGCTGGTGAAGTAGCTGAATTTGACACTCCTGCTAATTTACTTGCTAGGGAATCCATATTTAAGGATATGGTAAAGGATGCCGGTATGGTTGATGTTTTTCCTTAAATTTAATTTTCTTAATATTTAGTTATTCATCAAAAACAAAATGTGATGATTGAACTTTAAAAATAAATAACACACTGAACCTTGGGCTCATTTTTTTTTATATATATCTGTACAAAGTTAGCCAATTAAGCTATTTAGTGGGCGCGCAGATGCGCGACAGGTGTTAACTCACGTGCTGATTGCTACGTATGAACCAAACTGCGTTTTGGTCACTAGATAGGAGATCAGAATTCGCTGTTTTTAGTGCTTCACACACCATCGTTGTAAAATGTTTGAGCATCAAGTAAGAAATCACCTATCATTTACCTGTTTCTTTACAATACAAAATTACGTTTTTTATCGTAGAATTTAATGGCCAGAAGCGAAATGGAATATTGCTACGATTTGACAGTAACCAACTGGGTTTCGTGTGCCATTTTGTGGGTGTTAGCTCCAGTCGAAATTTATCATACTCGTAGAAGTAGAATTGGATGTATTCCATGGACAGGATTAAGCGGAATGAAATTGGTACAAAATATTTTTGGTCTAAAACATAACAAAATGTTAATTTTAATTATTGCACTAAAGGCATTAATTGGTCTTCTGATTATTTGTAATATTGTTCGTCTATGCACTGTTCCGATCCAAAAATATGCTAATGAATATATACTACAGCTATTCACGCTGGTAAATATTTTTTCCTTTAATTAAATTATGGACTAAAAATATGTTGACTTTGGTGTAGGTGTTAGTTATTGGTCTCATCAAATTAAATCGAAAGCTAGGATCACGAATATCCCACATTCTTGCGTTCTTTTGGTTTGTGCAAACCGTTAGTAGCTTGCTGTCTTACATCTTCACAATTCAAGATATTCAATCGAGTGTAAGTATACTTATATATTTAACAAAATAAAGTATGATTGCGCTAATAATAAAAACTCTTTTATAGCGTTTTAAAGGAGGTCATTTTGTGGAATTTGTCCTGAATCTTGTTCAATTACCATTGGTAGCTGGTGAATTCATTTTATCTCTTTTCTCGGACGCTCGTCCAGTTACTCGTGCCGTCTTGAAACATCAGTTGACCAATCCAGAATACGAAGCGACAATTTTTTCAAAATTGTCTTTTGGTTGGTTGGGCAGGTAAAATAAAAGAATGGATTTCTTGAGTTTACCGTATACGCCTACAAACGCCAGTGCGCAGTTTTATATTTCAGAGACAATTACTTGACTTTTCTGCTATAAAAATGGTACTAAATTGGCAAGACAAACTTCACTACGTAACAACTCAACTGGGCAATGCTTATTATTCTAAATCCAGTCAACTTTTCCAGTAATATTTACTTATGTAAAATTTTGTAGCAAAACTTAAGCTAAATCCAAATTTTCTTTTTCTAAATCTAAGATTTCACCAATCATATTTAGTCAAAACTATATTTGAATGGAAACGACAACAAAATAGCTTATGCTACGATCTGAAAGGAGTAAGAACTTGGAATATTTCACTTACCAAACTGTTTTCCCGTGCGCTGGGAATGGATTATATCTTAGCTGCATCCGTAGGAATATTCAGTGATTTACTCCGTTGGGTAAATCCTTTTCTCCTAAGGTAGTTGCTTGTATTTGTACATTTTAGTGCAATCTTACGCTCTCACAACTTTTTCCTTGCAGCCTCGTGTTGCTCTTAAATTGGGATCGACCGGGATGTTGGTGCGCTTACGCAGGTACATGCGTAGTTTTTGTAAACAGTGCACTTCAATGCTTACTCCATAACCAATCGGAATATTTTATCTCTGCCGCAACAATGCGAGTTAAAGGCGTTCTAACCTGTACCTTGTACGAAAAGGTATATAAAATTTCTAGTTATTCATCCTTAACAATTTTTATATAACGGTATTTACGAAACAGGTTTTGAGAAGTTTTTCACTGAGTACACAAAATATGACAAACGCGGATTTCACGAATTTAATCACAACAGACGCCTACAATATTAAAAGTTTATTGCATGTAGTGCCATCTTTAGTATCGTTGCCTCTTCATGTGACGATTGCGTTATGTTTCTTAAGCAATTACGTTGGGAAAACAACGTTAATTTGCATTTTAGTTTTAGTTATAATGTTGACGGTGATGGGGATGATCGACTCCAAAATCCGCGTCCATCAGGAAAACGTGCACTCGGATGTCGATAAGTCACCAAGTGTTCAATTAATGAAGAAAATATTCCGTGGATTAAAAGTTAGATTTGGCTATAATTCCGCTACTTTTATCCATTAACTTTGTGTATTTCAGACAATCAAATTATTGGCGTGGGAAATTCCCTATATAAAATTAGTCCAAGATGCGCGTGCGGAAGAAATGATTCAATATCACCATTTGTTTTACTGGTCGAATCTGCAGATGTGGATTAGTTTTTCTATGCCTTACATTGTAAAGGCAGTAAAAAAAAGTCTAGTTGAAAACTACTGATTAATTACTTCTCTTAATAGATTCAAGTGGCCATTGTGATAACATATTACAGTTTTGAAGCACCACCGACAAGACCACCACACACCATTCTAATTGCCTTTGTAGTCGTCAATATACTATGTTCGCAGATTCAAGAATTTGCACAAGAGTTTCACAATGTTTACAAAGTAATTCACATAATTTCGTTTGTAATTGGCAGTCTAAAACTTATTCGTTTTTCAAGGGGATAAAATCATTCAGACATTTAAAATCATTCATGCAAATTGCTGAATTAGACGAAGATTCAGCATTAAGTCATGACGATAATGATGGTAAATTTAACTACAGTAAATGCAAAATTAATGTGATTGCAAAATAACTTTTCTCATCAATTTTGACCTAAGATTTACTTTATAGATGCCACAATATTAATCCAAAACGGAAGATTCTCCGCGAGTCCTGGTCATCCACCATTGCTTAAGAATGTTAATCTAAAAGTTAAGCAAGGTCAAATGGTAGTAATAACTGGTCCTAAACATTCCGGCAAAGGATCACTAATGGCAACACTTTTAGGAGAAATGGAAAAATTGCGTGGGCATATCTCAATTCAGGTACTAAAACAATTGTAACAAAAAGTTTCTTCAAACTTAGAGATTAATTTCTCTCAAACTTAGGGTAGAATAGCATACGTGCCTCGTAAAGCTTGGATTTGCAACGCGACAATTAAAGAAAATATCCTACTCGGTCACTTGCCGAATGATTTTCTGTATGACTCCGTTATTCAAAGTTGCCAATTGGTAGATCTGATTAAATCCATACCACTAGGAGATTTGACACCATTTGATCAACTAGTAATTAAATCTTAATTGAAACACTTACTCTGAACTCAGTAACATTCTTACACAGGAAAAAAAACTAAGCGCACAGCAAATGCAACTTATTTCACTGGCTAGAGCTGTATTCAGCAATGCAGATGTTTACTTGATGGAGGATTTTCTACCAAACTTAGATAAAAATCTTGCAAAATTATTATATGATAATGTCATAGGACCAGAAGGAATTTTGAAAGATAAGGCAATAACACCATTCTTTACTTCAGTTGGTTTCTTAAGCAAACTAATAAATTTTCTTACTTAGACGAGGATATTAATATCAAGTCATTCATCACACATGAAAACCGCGGATTTAATTATTGTCATGCACAAAGGTTTTGTGCAGTTCACAGGACCATACACTGACGCATTGGGATTGATTGAAAATGAATTAGAACCTATTCCACCTGAAAAAATTCACGGAGTTCAAGGAAAAGATGAAGATAAGGCTCCACTGAAAAATTTTAGGTGGAAACGTTCTCAAAAATTAGTGAGTAAAGGTTGGTTTTACTCAATGACTTCAGTAATATTTCCCGTTGTTTCTTCAGAGGGAACGAGTTCAATTTTATATCCATTCGGGTGGAGCTTGGAATTGGTGTTTGTGGTTTGCTTTATTCGGAGCAGGCATTGTATTGTTTATAGTCTCTCAATTATCCTTGCAACTTTGGATCGACAATATTGCATACCCGCCAAATCCGGCTGAATCAGAGCACGATTTTATGATTTTACTTTTCATGATATCCACGCTCTTTTGCTGTAAGACAATGGATGTAAATCCAACAGATCCACTCATGCTAATACTATTTTTATTATTTACAGTGGTGATGTTATACATAAACGAATTTGTTGTTTTCAACATCGTGGAAACAACATCACACGCTCTTAGCGACGCCGTGCTAGAAACACTTTTTCAATTGCCATTAACAGTGATTCAAAATTTCCCGATTCAATGGACCTACGTTCAAAACATTTTTCAGGATTTGAAAATAGCTGATTATATTTTGCCTATTGCAATCTGTCAAAGTTTAATCATGATTGGAGTTATTTTAGCTATACTAATAGTCATTGCTATATTCCAACCTTTTTCTTGCGTTATTGCTCTAGTATTCTCCTTTATCTACTGTTACATACAGGTAAATATAAAGTACTCAAGTTACAAGTAGTTAATTTTAAAACTTCAATAACGTTTAAGAATATCTCCAAAAAAGTTCAACACTGGTTACTAAAACAAGAAAACCAGTCATGTAACCCAATCATGTCGCACATTAGCCAGACATTGGATGGTCTTTCGTCCATAAGAGCATTCAAGAGACAGAAAGAATTCAGAATGGAGCTTGAGACACTATTGGATGTAAATAACACATATAACCATACAATAACACTCATCAATAAATGGATAAAAGTACGGGTAGAGATGCTAGTCATAATTTTTGTATTGTGCGTTGCTCTTGGGTGTCTCATAGAAGAAGTTAGTTCAGCAACAATGGGAATCGCTGTTATTTGTGGAACAAAAGTAAATATAATGACTTTTTATTTTTTGTTTAAATTGACTAAAATATTTTTGGGATGTAGTTAAGCGTTTTATTGGAGGATTTAGTTGTAACTCTATGCACAGTGGATGCAGCATGCGAAAGTTTATCCCAAGTGCAAAATTGTTGTTACTTACCACGGGAGGTAATAGACAAAAATTCAATTGATTATTTTGCAATAATAAATGGCATAATTTAGGCACCTTGGCGTTATCAAACACCACTAACATTTATGTGGCCTACAACAGGCGCCGTGTCCTTTAAGGCCTACGTCTCGTGCCAACACGACAAACTCGACCTCCTTCTCAGAGGAATAACATGCAAATTTATGTCGGGGGAAAAGGTAAAAGATGTGCAGGATTATGTTTACTCTCAAATAGACATTTCCCTCATACCTCGAATTTAGATATAATAGTAAAATAATTATTTATACTCTTCAATTGACTTAGATTGGAATAGTTGGAAAGCAAACAGAAACAGATGCCATAATAGAAGCTCTCTTTCGTTTAACGGAGGGCATTGCAGGAACTATAACAATAGATGGAGTTGATATTAATAGTTTGGGTCTTCATCAACTGCGTTCTGAAATTGCCATCGTATCAATGGTACAAGTATATTTCCAAATAAATTAACGTTCTACAGATTACACTGTTTCAGGAAGCGTCAAACGTTTTACCAGGGACTGTCAGATTTAACTTAGACCCAAATCACGAATATTCGGACTCTGAAATTTGGAAAGCACTCAGCGTTGCTCAATTGACTGATTTTGTGCGTAGTTTGCCACTCGGTTTATATGATCAAGTTGAAGATGGTGATTTGTTTAGGTAGCAACAAATCACGCAAAAATCTAATATTTGTAACTAAACGCAACTAATTTCAGCGATCCTCGTGGTCAAGGTCTCTTATGCCTTGCGCGAGCACGTTTAAGGAATAGCCGATTGGTAATAATCGATCAGACGTCTTCTTCCATGCACTCCTCTGTCATGGAAACAGCTTGGTCAACATTTGACAGTTGTACTTTAATATTATTATCATCACGAGTAGAAGATGTAAAGAATTGCGACAGGTAAAAATATTAACCTTTTTTAAAACAGATCAATTTAGTATATTTACAACCCATGGCAAAAACTGTTCGAACATACATGGTTAAAAACGAAATTTTAATTTTCGTCGTCGGTATCTCAACACTGGTTGCAGTTAGGTGCGCCCGTCGGAAATGACCGGTCGAAAATATTAGGGAACAATAAAAGACTTTATTCCCAAAATGCAACAAACTCGATTGTAAAAGCAAATGAAGTGGAATCAAAGGTGTAGATTTTATGAATAACGAAATACCTGTAATTACAAACGCACGTATCCTAATATTGAATCCTGGCCTGGAGAAGGTCGTGGTTAAAACATGCAAATTAGTCTCACACCTAATACTGTACAGTATTTAAATACTTAGGTGGAATATTTCACATAGGACGAAAAAAGATGTTAACCTCAGTCAATCGAACGGTAAAAAAGGAAAATAAACAACGTTAGTTAATAATTACTCGAGCTATGCAACGAGAGATTTAGTGAAACCTAAAACACGTACAACTACAATAAGAATTAGGGCGAATAGTAATAATAATAGTCGTAATGGAATTTTATCGTTGCCAAAACATCGAGGTCATAGGGAATTACGGCGAATGACAACGCCAAACTTATATCCCCACAGTATCGTACTTACAAGAAAGGCTCCACACATCCTGGAGCTGCCCAAATACTCGCGAAGAACTACGCCGAAATTCCCGTAAACTCCCAAGTCTCACAGGAAATTACAACAGGATTTTATACTCTCCGCGAGATCCTCTCAGCGTAAACCCCACAACCTAGGTGCACCACATACAATGGCTGCTCCTCAGTCGTCGGGAAGGTTCATCGGTATTGTAGCGTTACAGGTCCTTGTCGTGACACAGGTCTTCATTTGACTTAATGCCCAGAAACACCTTGGGTCAAACAGTATATACCCGAGAGCCAAGGGATGGAAGAATACACAAAAAAGGGGATGGGTAAACATAACGACACCTATAGACAAAATCGAAAAACAAGTCACAGCCACCAAAAATAGTAAACCGTTACACACGCAGCCCACAATCAGAGAAGAATTAACAAAATATCTAAAAACCGTTGGCCAGAAATTAGTCCAATGTAGTTTAATGCCATGTGCAATCCGTGGAAAGTTGCATTTAATGGCGGCATTTAATGCTGGAGGGCGAATTATCAAATTTTGTTCCGATACTTTTTGCCAAAAAATCGATTCGAATACTTATTGCTACAGCGCGCTATCATTAGCTGAGAATAGTTGAATGAAAACCTCACGCTAATTTGCTGTTGTTTATATGATTGTGTTTAGAAATCAACGGGTTTTTTAGTCCGCAGAACCGTAGCGAGGGCGAGGCGAGTGAGGCACCTACGCCCTGGCGAATAAGGCTGAGGTGCGAAAACGGAAATTGTGTTATAACAGTCAAAACATCAATTGTCTAATTATATTCTTGCTGTTAACGTACTATCTCTTATTATACAAAGTCGCTTCTGCAAAATTATAACGTGTGCGAAGACGCAATTTTACAGTCTTGCCTCGGGCACAATATTTTCTAGCTATGGCTCCAAGCCCATGTTTAAAATATTGTCCATCTGCAACCAGTGTTGGGATACTCGCGACGAAAGTCAACATTTCTGTTTTAACCACGCGTAGTTAAATACTTTTTGCCAGGAGTTGTAATTTATACGAAAATCAAATCTTATTTAGGGTAATTATTTTGGATGGAGGAGTAGTACGATGTTTTGATACTCCAGAAGACATTCAATTGATCACATAACAAGATGCAGATTCTTTAAATTGTATTCAAAACATACTCTAATATTTATTTATTTTAAAATGGAGACTTGTCTTGGACTACTAAATATTATGGAAAACAAGTATAAAGTAAATTATTTTATTTTGAACACTAAAATATTAAAAAATTAACTAATATGATAACTTCTCATGTTTATTGATATTGTGTACAATTTTGTTTTCTACTCTGTCTGAGAATACAGTCGAATCCGCTTATTCCGACCACTGGTTAAAGGGATCAGCCGCTTTATTGGACCGATTTCAAAAGTCCCGAACTAATCGCAAAAACAATGCTAATTTTGGCCGGTTATTCGGACCTCATTGCCGCTTAATCGGCACAGTTGATGACGCAAAAGTGGCTGTAATATAACATAAATTATCAAAATTATGACGTAAAGTGGTGATTACAAGGTATAAAGTAGCTATACTATGATCAAATATGCTAAAGTGATACAAAAGTAGCTAAAGTGTACGTTACAAGTGCTAAAATGGCCCTTCTTGTAATAGGACTGGCCGTTTTAACGGACCAAATTGGTCAGGTCCAGATATGATCCGATTAAGCGTATTCGACTGTAGTTCATACAGATAATAGATTAAATAAACGTCAGTAATGATTGTGGAAATATATCAAGAAAACCATAGGCATCAGGTGATCACAAAATAAAATATTCGTAAAACAACTGTTCGGTCGTTCACTAAACGATTGGCCCCAGTGAGGCAAATCCCTGTAAACAATCTTTGTATTTTTTCAAGAATCTAAAATCTGAATCTGCAGACGTACAGTAGAGTGAAAATTTTTGGAAAAGTTGACGTGTGGGCTCGTTTTGATGATGCTTCCAAGGGTGGAAAAGGGTCTTCTTTCCCAAGAATGTTGCTTTCAGGGATAGAAAGACGGTCTTTTCCTAGAATGTTGCATTTATTTGTCTTTTTGGCAAGTGGAGTGTGGCGTCGTCATCGTAAATAAAATTCTCTCTTGTAAGAGTTGCCAATAAATTGTTGACTGTATGTCATACACATTGGCGGTTTTAAACCATAAAAATTTTTGTTTTCGTCTTCTAAAGCTATAGCATTATGTGCTATTATAAGTGGGTAAGATGGGGAGAATAATAACTCTGTATTTAATAAGTACGTACTTGTGTAATGAACTGTAGTAATTAACGTGAATTCGTGCACATGTTTATTGCATAACTCAATTAAACTTTCAACAAGTTAAAAAGGTATCAAACTCATTGCGTCAGCTTTGCGATCATAAAACTTTAACTCAACACCAATCGAATCAAAAAGTTTTTCCAAATCATCGAAAATAATTTCAGACATAATTTCTTTCGCATTTTCTTTTTCAATTATCCCGTATTTAACACTGTCGTATACTTCCATTATTTTCTCCACAAGTTTTTCTGCCATTTGCTCTACCTGAAATCATCAATTAACAGTAAAAAAAACTTTTCACTATACAGTATTGAAACAATAGTTTAAAAATAATTTATAAATAATAATTACTGTTGTCCCGGATTTCAATTCTTCCTTCATTTCTTTTGGCACTATTTTATTGAAATCAGCGATATCACCTTGAAGTTCAGATCCATCTTTTGCTTGTAAAGCAAATTTAGTGGAACTGACCGCTGTGCAAAATGCTAACGTGAAACAAAAAGTTTCAAAATTCATTTTTCCAGCTGATTAAAGTTCACTGTACAAAACTTTCGCCAAGAATAGTTTTTGGTAGATTATCAGAAGTTTTTTATTATAATAATTTAAAGGTGAAAAGTTACTACTGTAATAAAAAAACATATTTGATAATTTCTTACTAAAATGTCAACTTATTTTTTATTGTAAAAATTTTATCAGAACTAAATAAAGATACCGGATTATTCGAGAATGTTTGAAGGGAATTGAATTTTAGTGTTTTTAAAGTTTTTACAGTAAACGTAAATTAAAATTAATTACGAAACGTTGAAGGTAGTGAGAAACGATTTTTAAAATGTACTTTTTTTTAATGAACCTTTAGTTAATGCCTAAAAACCATTGTTCAATGTCTAAAAATTGTTTCGTTTAACTTTTTCATTCATGAATTTGAATACAAAGTCTGCGAGACACGTCCATCCGTTTAAAAACTGCAACACGATGGAAGCGTGCATGGTCGCCCTTCACAACTGGTATATTATTTTGACGTTAGGTGGAATAATCCGCAGAAATTCACATGAGTATTTTTACCTGTATCCTGAACCCCCGGGGCAACGACAAATTTTACACCCCTTAAAAAATTTAAATTAAAAAAAAAAAAAAGAGTTAAAGTTAATGTAAAATCTCTATTGCTAGATTTTTATAACAAATTCAGCAACTCCAATGTGGGCAACAAAATAAATTTAGAAATGCTTCTTGAAGTGATTGACAGATATTTCGCGCCCCTATCTTTAATATGCCCGGGGCTCGTGCTACGCCCGCCCCGCCCTAGTTACGCTGCTGGGTACAACCGTCATATTTTTCGTAGAATCCCGTAGATTTGGAGATTTATCGGATTGCCATCGATAGCCAGAGATGATAAAATCAAATCTGAAAGTGAAAAATATTAATTTGTTGCATTCGGTAAACAAATCAAATCGGCGAAGATGCAAATTTGTGTCTGCGCTTGGCAATGTTCACATACGCGCTCCTAGTGGTTGTCTTTTGTCCAAGGTTATTTCGTTACCCACAATCAGTGTCGAATAATGCTCTTTGAAAAAAGGTTTGAGTAATTTATCACTTCTCGTATAATTTGTATATGTCTCAACTTTTCTGCTTCCTTTACCGTATTTTAAACAGTAATTACTGTTTTGTAGAACGCAGAATTTTTCATTTATTGCACTGTAAAATACCTTTGCACTGTGCAAACTTTGTTAAAACGGGTTGTGCTCTTTATAATCTGCGGCAATATTTGCGTTATTCATCGAAATTATTCCGGAATGTACTGTACCATCAACTTTATTGAATAATTTTATTTCTTGTGTCAAATTGTGACGGGCGACCTTGCACGCATTGTCGGAGTGGCAATTCACGCGCGTAGTTTAAAAATGAAGAATCCTCGGAGGCCGTGGAAATGCGCGTTGGAATCGCAGGAAAGCCTGTCGTCGACCCACCGTGAAATAACCGCAGAGAAGCCAATTCGCGCTTAGAGTTGAAACACACAATTAGCAAATAAAATCTTGGTATCTCGCATTTATTCACTTCTTTTATCGGGCACAAAACAAAACACAAAATAAACACAATAATCCTCGTCTCAGTGTCCAAAGGGGGTTTGCACAATTCGTTTCTCGTAGGCTTAAATACCGCAGGCCTAATAATCCTCGTAAATCGCACTAATCCCGCTCCCGAGTTCACCTCGATCCGTTCACTTCAAAATCCCGATCTCTAATCTCAATTCTCGTTAAATCTCGTCACCAGGTGTCTTCTTTCTCGAGACACCTGGTGGCCAAATCAAACATTTTCCCAAGATATTCAGGAAATAAATACTATGATAATAAAAAAAAAGAAACAAGCCCTAATAATTAAATAAAGAGGACGCTACGTGTCAGCTCGCACGTTACAAAATGTAATTTTATTTACTCGTTTGTTAATTTTCAGTTAAACCGTTGGATAAATATGAGATTTAAATTCAACAAGAACTGTTTACACATTCTGTTCAGAATGATTTGTCTGAACTTTGTAATTTTGATAACAGCAGTAGCCAACTTCAGTGTTACTTATTCTTGATTATGACTATAGATTAGGAATACAATTCCCTGAAATATTTTTTCCGTCTGGTATTTTCGTTGATTTCTGCATGTAAGGCTATCAAATATTTTGTATATCCACCGTTACTTACCACTCCTAGATTGGTCTGATGGTGAAGCTTTATCACCACGTATTTGATAGATCATTTTCCATTCACAGAATTTAATCAAAATCACTCATCAGTGGTGCAACCATCAAATTCATCTTGTTGTGAAGGTCTGACCCTAACTCTCCATAAAATCAATCCTTTTAATATCAAAATATTTATTTATTTTATTTTCTTATTTTCTTTTCGACGTTAACCACAAATTTGACATCACACCCTAAGGAATGCGGATTACTGCACTGCTTAATGACGTTAACCGCCCCAGCACGCTCCACGCACTCTCCGAGTCGGCTCATTAGTCTGTTGTAATGGCCGTTTCGCTACCGGAGGGTTGCTTAAACCCTCGTCACCTGATTGGGCGACCAAAACATATATAAACGAGTCATGGGAGTGCGCGGAACCTCAGTCTTATTAAACAACTTTTTTTTATTAACATCGTGCATATTTTCAATGTATTCCTTGGATATTTTCGTGTATTTTTCGTCCCCATTGTGGACTTTTACGCGTTTATTTTACAGTCCAACTCACTCTAGTTGGACTTTAGTGTTTAAATTGTTTCCTTCCTCGTTTCACCACCAATTTCTTGAAATTTGAGGGATATTTTTGTGTGTTGTTTGCAAACTCGGAATCCTCACTGGATTTTGGCTGTGTCGAGACTACTGCACGTCAAAATCAGTGATCAGCCTAGTTTCTGGGCAATTTTTATTTGTACTCA
>JAQIWS010000456.1:0-21622 GCA_034696085.1 Stigmatogaster subterranea | reverse complement strand
AACTGTTGATCAGGTCAACTTTGCTAGACCATTTTAATACAGTTTGTAATTACAGTACCAAAAAATAAATTTTCAAATCCAAGAGTCAAAAAATTCACTGCGAACAAAGATTAATCGCAGTCCATTTTTTGTTTGTTTTGTTTAGTTACATCAAATTCACAATAAAATTTAATTAACTACAAAAAAACAAATTTTTGTTGACGTCACACGAATATTAAGTAAATTCTCAGTGGATTTAACAAACTCCTGGTCAATCCTGGGTACAGAATTTAAATGAGAAATGCTGTAGAAACTGATCCATTGCAATCAATGAGAGCACTTTAAATATTGTTGAAATAAATTATTAGGCTATGCCCAGTAATTGGCAAAAAATTGTTTACAAAGAGCGTACAAAGTTTGTCATCAAAAATCAAATTTCTGCACTTCACTCAAGTGAAATGAACAAACTTAATTTTCTGACGCAATGTACTTTTGGCAAATATTAACATCGAGAAATATCGAGGCAAAATAATTGTTTCACGGTACATTAAAATTATAACACAAAAATATTAATAACTAAGATTATTTTATAAATATCTCCAATATCACATTTGATACTCCTATTTAATTACAATTCGAACATTTGGAATTGATAATATACCGTTTAAAATAAGTAAAAGAATGTGAAAATTATTTATAAGGTAAACTGCTCGAGGCCCATGGACGGATGGTTTGGATTTCACAAATTAATATTTGGGCGAGGAGTTTGTTGAAATAATCACACGAAATCTGCGTTAAAATTTGCTAACTTTTCGTCTGTGTTTTAATGCTCAACGACGTTGTAACATACATCCACATCTTGTACTCTTTTAGTGTTCGCATTTCGAATGATCGCGCCTTTCTGATCGTGCTCACGCGAGACATGGCTGTATTTTCTTGGTGCGCGCGTCACGTTTACTGACTGACGTTTATGAATTGCAGTGAACAAAATAAACAATTAAGTTGTTTAAAATTCGTCATCAGAGTTTTAAAATATTTTATCTACTTAATTTAGCGAAAAATTTCCCAAAATATATCACTAAACGAAAAAAATTACACGCACAAAATCATCCATATAAAAATTTGTAACGCTATTAAATGCAAAGAAATTTTGAGCACAAGCTGTGTGTTACTGCAGAACATTCATTTCACACAAAGAAGTTATTTTACAATTACTTCCTCAGATTAATCAATGTTACCCACACAAATGTTTCAAAGAATTTCCAAACAGCTTTATTTACCCAATCAACAGATATCAATATCACGTAAATTTAGTGAACCACAATTGAGGAAAAGCAGATGAAAATGTTACACTGCTTTGCCTCAATTGCAGTTTTTGTACAAGAAGTTTCGTATTTTTTCAACTTTATACTGATTATAAAACTTTACATGTTTGTTTGACGTGCGCACTGCGCAGCATCATGTCCATTTCTGGAAGTAAAATGGAATGAACCCTTGGGAAGTCATGTAGAGAATAGAAGTAAATACATACCAGTATTCTTTGACGTACTGCTAACGGATTTACAAACAAGACGAAATAAAAATTAATTTTTTCTTGGTAATGAATTGCACTCTACAAATTATTTTCAAAATTAGCTACCTACAGGTATAAAATAATTAGCCAAATAATATAAATTTCCAGCTAATTTTTCAGATTCAAAAGATTATAAGTTACTCCGTATAAAATAGATCCTGAAACAAATAGAGGAAATATTTGTCTGTTACAGCGTCAACTTGTACTACAAATAAGCATTATTAACTTTGGTCTGAAGCGAAACAGCGCCGTTACTAAATAAATGCAAGTGTACTGCGTAATATAAGCATTATAAAATAATGTTGTGCAAAGTACAGTATATTTTACAGTTCCATAATCTTCCAACAAGTAGAGTTAAATTCTCAATAGTCAAAGATATTACTAACGACAGCAAGATAAATGACAAAAAAAAATACCAAAATTAATACAATTTAATACAATCAGTTCTGCGATGTGAGAAATGTAACTAATTTTAGTTTCTGAATTTTAGTTCTTGAAATGGCGTTAAATTGTATCATCACAAAAAATTATACTCCGTAGCAAAAATTGCTAAACGTGACCGCAATTTTAACTAAAATTTTCAAAAATAAGTTGAAATGTGATTACCATTCACAGTAATGAAGAGTACACGAAGTAACGATTATCTAGTTAGGTGAATATTAATTTGTTGAAAAATTATTATCTCAGGATTACTTTAGCAAGAAGTTACGACCGGCCACAAACGGCGAGAATTTCAACTTTGTCAGTTCAAATTTTAACATTACAGGCCTAACTTATGGACAATCAATAACAACTCACTTCCACAAATTTAAGCATACATAACTTTAAGATTATATAATTGATAAAGTAAATTTATCAATTCAAATTATTTAATCGTTTGCAAAATTTAAACACAATTTCAACTTTGACACAAGGACAATGGAATAACAGACGGATAGCTCAACGAAATATCAAGAAATACAGTATACCGATATTTTAAAAAATATGAACACAACAAGAAACAATGTAATATACTTTTACATCCTACAATTTCAAAATTTTATCCAGAAAGCTACTGAACAGCTTTATGAAAACTTACTGTCAGAACAACGATGTCGCACAATTAATTTTTGCGCCTTGTAAAATCAATACCGAGAAAATTTATAATTACTGTATCTCACATTGACAAATAGCGGTTTTAATTCCACCAAGCACAAATGACAAAGTTGAAATATAACAGGCGAATGTAGTGATAACTTTCACAAATTAAAATAACACTTCTGATAAAAATTTAAATTGGCAAAAATGACTGCATTGTGACAATCAAATAAAAATTCCAGCTCGGAGTGCATTCATGAGTAAAAATTTGACCTAAATATACATCATGTGAACGGAAATAAAAACATTTCACTAATAAAAGAACTCGACTAATTTATTTAGTTAATAAAAAATTAAAAACTAGCCAAATTATTTTGTCTATTCACTAAATTTATCACTTTTTTCAATACACACAGTTCAATTACAAAACCAAATTTCCTTCTACAAGAATCAGGTTAAATCCAGCCACAGAATCGTTCAGCGCAGAATTTTTTGTATTGACTTGAATAAAAAAAATTCTTACACAAACTATTTTGTTTCTAGGTTGGATCAAGGACCAATTTGAACGGTAACTAAATTTGACAAATATTTAAAAAATTGATAATAAAACTAATTTTGTGTTTGACAACTGCAAAAACTGCTTTACACATTTTTTAAAATTTATAAATTATGCATTTTTTGTAATTGTCACTGGATGAAATACAAGATCGAAATACCATATTCAAATTTACAATTTAGAACAATTTTACGCGAACTGTAGGAAGATTTACGGATAAAAAAAACACAAAATAAATGTTAAATTTCACAAATGTTCGAAATCATTTCTCGAAAATTCGGTTAACAAAATCAATTGAATTAGCGTGTTTTCGGGATAAGTGTAAACAAATTCGTTGCGAATAGAGATTAACAGCAAAATTTTTGCTTTACTCAATACTATTGAATTTTGAGTATATGATACGGCATTTGCAATAAAATACACTTCACTAAGTATAAACAAACTTTCTTAACGTCACAAGAATAAATTCTTAATTCTCAGTGGCTTTCACAAAAACCGAAAAAAAACGGGCGTACAGACGGTTAAGCCTAGCAACCAACGATTGTAAAATTTTCCCAACATTCCAAAACCGTTAGAAGTACAGGATTACAAATAAACAATTTCTCTGAGTGCGCGAGTTATCCAGCACAATCAAATTCCTTTCGCCTACCTTCCTGGAAGATGTTGAGACGAGCAATATCGAACACGGTATAAAATGGCGGTTGGTAATACCGTTAGCACCATCTGGCGCCTGATTACAACGTGTGACGTAAGTAAACTCGACCCATAACGCAAAGCGCGAACAAAAACAGTTGAGAAATCAAAAAGAGTTGGCTTTTCTGCAATACTGAAACCAACAATTTGTGGCTTTTCTGCAGTACTGCAGTCTGATATTCAAAACTGCAGAACCAAAGACACGTTCAAACAATTTTTTATATCGGTCTAACTATTCAAAATATTAAAAGCTTAATTTTAAATCAACACTTTTTCAATTTATAATAAAATTCAGAATCGATCTACGCGTGAAAACTTTTTAAAACAAAGTTAATTCGCGGAGATGATTTTTTATAATTGCAGAATAAATCAGCAAAGCCAAGTTATTATGAAAATAGCACATACAGCACCGTTTTAAAATATTTCGTGGAAAAAACCAGAATACAACAGGATTTCGGACGGAAATCAATTTGCGATAAATAAAGTCGATATTACAAATCTAAAATGTTCAACTTAATAAAAAAAAAAAAACTAAAGACCAGACAACGGTACAATATTCTTAACTAACGTCAAACCAACTCAGCAGAGTTAAAATACAATGTACTCATTTTAAAAATCTCGCAAGAACAAAAAAACATTTTGCCTGTCACAAGAATTTGCGTAAAATTTGTCAATTTTTTGTGAACACTGATTTTATTTTGAGTCGTGCATAAAAAATAAAATTAAGTTGCAAGAAATCACTGCAGTTGGTATTGTCAGGTTTACGGTTTTGAGAACGAAATAAAATTATTTTTTAATTTAGATTCTAAATTTTAGAATGATTGTAACAATTTTAATTCCGCACAAGTCAACCACATAAAATACCAGTAGAAACTTTGCACAACGCAACTTTTTTAGCAAAACTTCACGGAGAAGAAAACTAAACGACTGATTTATATCCTAATATTGGAAAATAAAATCACAATAAACTAGACTTAATTCCAAATTAAAACGTCAATTTCAACGTTAAACGTCAAACATTAGTCATCAAAATTAAAAATTCACTATAGTTCAGAATTTTCACAGGTGTCAGTCCATGACCGAATTTTAAGAACTAACGCTGAAAAAAGTTAAGACGGGTCACAAATCTTCTGTAATTACTGAGAACAATTGAAATTCGATTTACAAAACTTTTATAAATAAAAAATAAACAAAAAATACAAATTTCTCTTTGTACACATTATAAAATTTAGGACGTTTGTCCTAAATTTTACAACCACCTAAAGAAAAATTTACATTTCATTTAAGCGTTATTTTAAGCTTAAAATAACCAAAAAAAATTACCAAAAACTATACTTTCAGTGTTGTATGATTGTTTCTAAAACTGATACCTTCAGCGTTAAATAAAGACGACGCTCGGGACTGACAGCTACAAAATTTAGTCAAAATACAAAATTTTTTGTTTTGAATTTAGACGAAAACTACTCGTTATTGATAAAACTATTTCAGTGCGGAAAATCTACTTTTGAAAATGGTGACGTCATCAGAACATGAATCCCACATTTCACTGACAAACATTTTCTAACAAAACATTTCATTACGGTTACGGTAGTATGGCTTGTTGTTGCATTTTATGACGACTAATTTACTCAAAATTCACACTTTAGTGCTTACGACGTCACAAATGTGGTGTCATGAATATCTGACAAAACAAACATGAATCTAATTTTGACTAATTCAATGATTCATTACAACTGTAAAACATTGTATACAGTAATACGCATTTTTGGTTTAAAAAAACTAACTTTTTCAAAAACATTCCGGTTTCCGTTTAAAGACGACATAAAAAATATTTGGAAATTATGTCATTAGAATATTTACCTAAAACTTAAATATTCTGATATAATTATAATCAACAGCCGCATGTTTTTAATTAAACATAAAAAAATTTTAACTTGAAAATTGTGATACACAACCATTTCAGATTAATCAAAATTTAAATGTAAAATTGCAGCCTAGACAATTTTTTGTGCAAAATGTAAAAACTGCTAAAAAATTACAATGTATATATTTTTTATTGCAAATGAAAACTCAACTGAGAGAAGTTAAATAGTCTCATCAAACGGTTGATCTTGAAAGAAGACAAATTAAAACCAAAAATATTTCAAACGACTTTGTCATTTTGAAATATCAGAGAGCAAAAATAAATTTTCGACTTGACCCTAGACAAGAACCAAAGTACGGAAAAATCAATATGATATTACGTGTCATAACTAAATATAACTAATAGTGTATTTAATAAAATGACAATCGATGATTGAGAATAAAACAATTTTGGGTTTGACTACAACTGCACAAAACTGCTCTAGACACGTTTTAAATTTATAAATTAAGCATTTTCAAAGTTTTATCTACAAAGTTAACAATTCGATTGCAACAAGCTCAATCCAGCAAAATTAGAGCAAATTACAAACTGAAGTATAAAACTGTTGATTAATTGACAATTAGGTGTTCAAATAAAAATTTCATTTTATCGTAGCGTCAACTTTTGCTTGACCATTTTAATTCGGTTCATAAAATTACCAAAAAGGAAATATTACGAAATCAATTAACAAAACGGCCTAAATTAAGAATTTCCAGCTGAGCGTGTATAAATTCGTTGCCGTATTTTTGTTTTGCACATATTCATCGATATTAAATTTTCAATATTTTATACCTCATTCACAATAAAATTCAATTCTAAATGGATTTAACAAACTCGTTGGTTTTTTTTCTTGCTAAAGTTTTCAAGCAAGAAATGATGAAAATAATTACAACGGAATTGTAATGCACAAATCTAAAAAATTTCTGCAATTTCAACATTATCGGTCACAACTTCAGGTACATAATTTCAAGATAGATAAAACTCCAAGAATTCTAACTTTTTCAGCTGATGTAATCAAACCTATAAAAATTCACTATATTTTATAAAACAACCAGACATTTTTCACAAATTCGCTGCAAATCATTGCGCGTCCATTGCACTCAGTATGAGCACATTAAATATTCCTAAGATATTACCAGCCAATTGTCAAAAAATTATACAATAGTATAACAACGGGCGTACCAAGATCGCGACATGAAAAATTAAGTTTCTGTAATTTTGAGACGTGTAATATTTTTGGCAAATATTAACATCGAGAAATAACTAAATTTCTTAACAAGCATTAAAACATAATGCAAAAAATCACTTCAATATTGCAAAAACATGCAATATGATAATATATTATTTTACAGATTTCTGCAATATACCACTTCACTGAATATTGTTTACAAGATTGCACAAGAGAGAGGAACCAACTCAAATACTGTTTGGATATTCACCAACACGTAAATCTTTCGGCGAGAAATTTGATGAAACACGTCACAAATTAAAATTAATCACACAAATTAAAATTAATCACACAAATTCTTTAGTAAATTCGACGTCAAAATTTGCAAAGTTTCGTCAACGTTTTTATGCTAAGCGTGTACAGTATTCATACCATGTACTCTTAGTGTTTCGTATTTGGAATGTTCACGCGAGACTAAATGGCATTTAGAATGTTACATTAGTAACTTACTTAAGTTCTTCCATACGAAAGATAAAACTAATAAAAATTACTCTATTTTCGCGAAAATAACGCGGATTGATAACAGATTATCTTATAGCAAATGTTGTTACAGATTTTCCTCGTTTTAATGACCAGCAGTGGTGAGAACACATCTTGTTCAAATTTTTGTATATCGGAATTTGGAATTCTCATGCAATTTTTCAACGAGCTCACGTGAGACAACAGCGGTTGATCTTTGTGTTTTGATACGCGCACCTCGTTTATTGAGTCTGTGCAAATTGTGCAATCTACTTACTTTTTTGAAAATTCTGATGTTGAATTTTAGAAAATTTAACAGAAATAAATTGGTTAAATTTAACCACATTTTTAAATGTCGCATCCGAAATTGAAAAAATTCGTTGTCGCGTTTACTATCTACTGTACATTAAATAAAAAACCAAATCCAACAAAATTTTTCGGTTTAGTCAGCTTGTTAAATTTTGGTTCTTTACAACATTATTTCCACACCATTGTCAAACAACAAATTACAATTTTCAACAGTACGATTTCTCAGCAGTATAACCATCCGTATAAAACTATTACACAGCGTCAACTTAGACTGCAAATAAATATTATTAATTTTTGTTTGTAGTTGATAAAACCGAAAAGTAAAAAGTTATTGAGAAAACGCAACTGTACTAAGTAGTACAGACATAATTGATCCTCTTACATCACGATTCCATAATTCTCAAATAAGTCGTGCAAATTCTCAACAGTTACAGATACTGTGTTACTAACTACAGTATAGCAAGATAAATGAAATATCAAAAAAACCAATTGAATTGTTAATACGGGAATATTGCATTTAGTAAAATTGAGATAAGTGGGTTATAATCAGTTCTGCAAAATAAGAATCACAGAAATTGCACTAAAATGTCCAGTTACGAAAAGTTTTAGCAAAAATTGCGAAAGGTGACCGCAATTTTAACTAAAAATTTTCACAAACAAATTGAAGTATGATGACCAATATGTATTTAATGTTTCGTTAAATGTAAAACGACTTGTTTAGTACTCCGTACAAAAAAATGATTTGACGGATTCTTGTCTGCGTTATTTGAACTACACAGTACCTGTACTTAAAATTACTCTACTATTTTACGATTAACCTCAAATTGGAGAGTAACAATTTATGAAAGGTCCCTTAAAATTATCAAGAATGGTTTTAAAATTCTGTTAAATTCCAAAACAGTTAATGATTGCTGAATCACAAATGAATCGTTAGTTAACTCTGGCGGTTGTCAGTCATATGATGTCAGTGTTTTACAATTTGCTTAAATTGTGCCAGAAAGCAAAATCAAAAAGCAACACAAATGTTACCAATGAAATTCTTTGAAACCTAAAAACTAACCAAGAATACCCTGAACAAGTTTTTCTTAACGTCACAAGAATTTTTGGTGAATTTAAGAAAATCATATTTTTTGTTCAAGATTTTCATGCAAAGGTGTACTGCTCTTAATAATGAGATTTAAATCAAAACCAGGCTTTACAGTAGAATTAATCAAAATTCGCCACGGTACTTTACGAATGAAAACTTGATTACAAATTACCAAATTCGTAACTCGATGTAAGTGCACAATAGGTACTTGCAGCAAATGCTCCAACAACAAAATACAAGCTGACGGATTCAGTTAAAAAAGCCAAATATACCAAAATTTAAGCTTTACAACTAAATTCTCAAGTTTTAAATTCCTTTCGGTACGATATTCACTTAGGATATAAAAGCAAACCAAAAAATACAGATAAAACATTAAAAGTATTACAGGTAAATTGCACACAAAACTTGCATTAAAATGATGGGAACAACGTAAACAAATTTTATACAATAAAAAATGTTTAAAACAATTTTGAACAAATCAAGAAAAATTATTATAGACAACAGCTTGAAATAATTTTATAATTTTTGGCTAAAAAAATTACGTTGATAAATAATGAAATGTCTCGCATAAGTAGCACAATTTGCAGGTATGGTTAGTTTAACGTTTTCACCCTGCTCCACGAAATTCATTCAAATTCACACATCACACTCCAAGAATTTCCATATGATTAATTAACATACCATTAGGTGAATCTACATTAAATTAACACAAAAGCACGTCAATTACTCACACAGTGCTTTAAAATCGTAAAATGTCAATGCTGCGAAAAAAAATTTTAATTCCAGAAAGCAACATTAAAGACTTACTTAAGAAGTAAATAACTAGTCACATTGTATTAATACACAAACCCACAGCACTTGTGGGAAAGTCAAGTAATATTTTAAGACTACCGGTAATTAAAATTATTGTTAGAAATTGCATAAAATTCCGTGCTTCATTTAAGCCACTAATCGGTTTAACTGGGACGGGTCCTAAAACTTATTTAATTTTGTCAAAATTCAAATTCAGTTTTGTAACATTTTGCAGCACTGTCCGTAATTTCGCAATACATGATTAAAACATTCAAACATTTCATCAAACTTCACCAAGTTTTCGGCGAGTTGTTTTCACCAAACAATTCTTAAGTAGATCTCCGTTAATTTGCCGACCGATGTTTGGCGGCGCTGGATAATTGGTGGCTCTCTTACCTTTGCTGGTTCTACCAATTAAAATAAAGAAAACTCCAGACCGAGTAATTACTGTGTACCAATAAGAAAATTTTGACTTCTCTTTTAACACCAAAAATATTTCCTTTTTCTGGCACTAATGTGAAAATAAAACGCCTAACAATTGTATAACATTTTTCAATAAAGAAATCAATTCTCAAATAGATACGACGGGATTACAATGCACATACTTACAAATGTACTGGTCATGTGAAAAATAAATAAATAAAAACCAAGCAATTATTTTGAATTAATTTGTATACCACATAGTAAATTAAATTACATTTTTGCAAAAATGATCGATAACAAAAGATGCACGGGAACACATTTTTGTTTTAGTTAACGCGACTAACGACGAATGTCAAGTTAAAAAATACATGTTGGAAAAATAGTCGAATCAACGTAAGGACGTAATGGCTCGAAATATTGATTGCAGTGAACTTGTTATAATAACTGCGTATTACAAAAACAAAAATGTGTTCCCGTGCATCTTTTGTTATCGATCATTTTTGCAAAAATGTAATTTAATTTACTATGTGGTATACAAATTAATTCAAAATAATTGCTTGGTTTTTATTTATTTATTTTTCACATGACCAGTACATTTGTAAGTATGTGCATTGTAATCCCGTCGTATCTATTTGAGAATTGATTTCTTTATTGAAAAATGTTATACAATTGTTTAGTGCTACTCACTAAACTAAATTTATTGTTAATTTCGATTGATCAGCGACATTGAGGATGCTCGAAAACAATTTATTTTGAAATGGATGATCGAGACGGGTTTAAATTCATAAAAATTACAAATTTGCACGATAACTGGTTACGGTACGGTATTTGCTTTGAGACACAAAATAATTAAATACGCAATGAATGGTGGCATGAAAAACTACAATTAATAACAAAGTTCATGCAAAAAATTGTCATGCAAATAGACAATTTTACTTTAATTTGTTCAAATTAATTACCAGAATCAAATTACATGGTAGTTAAAATAAACCCGAATATACAATTAATAACCTAACTAAACGCAAAATATTGACAAATTTACAAATTACTCAATTTATAAGTAACAATAGTATATGAATCACCATCATTCTGAACGGAAAAATCAAATTAGAAATTCAAAGATACGGTAAATAAATAAAAAAAATACTTGTATATTCACGTACAACACCACAGTCAATACAAATCGATAAAAAATGTTTTCCTCAAACACGAAATTATCTCGTGGAAAAAATTGTTGAAATCGATATTACAATACTGTACAATAATTTTTAAAATCCGTAGTCCATTTACTTGCACAAAACAAAATTTTTCAGATTCTTCGTCAGCTACAAATAATATTCCACTTACCATAACATCCCATTAAATTTTTTTGTACCTAAAACCGAAAATTACTCACAACGTAATCTCACCACACTCACGTTGTAGATAAATGGTTTGGATTTCACAACTTAATCTTTGGGCGAGAAGTTTGTTGAAACAGTCAGAAAATGAAATTAATTACACAAAACGCTTAATAAAATCTCCGTTAAAATTTGCTAACTTTTCGTCTGCGTTTTAATGCTCAACGATGTTGTAAACATGTCCATATCTTTTTTAGAGTTCGATTTGGAATGATCGCGCTATTCTGATCGTGCTCACGCGAGATAATGGAGGTTGATTTTTGCTTTTTGCTACGTGAATCAAATTTGTTAAATGTTTGTGGATTGTAGTGATCAAAATAAACAATTAACTTTTGTAAAATTCGTCTTAATAATTTACAATCTACAGGTGTAAAATAATTAGCCAAATTATTTTCAGATTCACACAAGATCATAAATTACACAGCAAACCCTAAAACAAAATAAAGGAAATATTTTCAACCTATGTTACATTGCGTGTGAAATTTCGTGTTACAGAGTCAACTTTCACGACTAAAAAACATTACGGTGTATTACTTTTTGTTTGTAGCCAAAAGTAATAGGTAGTAATAATAGTAATAATAGCTTTCATAGAACAAATATAATTTTTACTTAACAATTTTATAATTCTGTTAATTAGAATACATCCTGCACTATAGCCAAAAATTCAAACTAATCGCAAACAAGTTTGGTGGTAACGGGCAACTGACTTAAGAGACATGCAGAGCAAAACAATTACAAAAAGTTTATTCTTAATATTTTTCACTCCACTTTAACTAAATTTTTCAAATTCTAAAATTTATAATCTAAATTAATTAAATAAAAAATAATATTGAAATTGGTCGATACAGTATTTACTTTTACGTATATCAAACCACAGTTAATTACTAACGCAAAATGTTGACAAATTTACAAATAATTTACAATTCACAGAAAAATTACAGAAGTCAGTAATACAACACACGGAGTAATAATTTTCAAAACCCACAGTACAGTTACTTCTTGCACAAAACAAAATTTTTCACATTCTTCGTCAGCTATATACAGTATAATATTCCACTTATGATAACGTTGCATTAAATTGATGAACTGAAATCCAAATGTATTGAAATTTCGCAAATCCAGAAATTCCACTTTTCAATAATTAACAACCAAATAAATTTCAACAAAAAAATATCAAAATACGGCCATTTTTCTATTACAACGTCATCGTTTTACACAATGGTAACCATCTGTAATTACAGAATATTTTTTATTGCTGCAACGCGTAGTTAAAAATTCCAGCTCACTATTTTTCATTTGGTTGAGAACCAAAAAGAATTAACGGGGAAAAATAAGGTACAACGTATAGAAATTAAAATTAGCAAACGTGTCTAAATTTGAAAAGCGTAAAATAATTTTACGATCATTTTAACCAAAATTTAACAAAGTCTTTCTTCAAAACGAAAAAAATTTCATTCGATATAAAACCACATTGTCAACCAACGCAAATAAAATTTCCAAGTTTGAAGTCACAAAATAATTTACAATTTTAATATACCGTCTCCAGTAACACTAACTAAACAAATCCAATATTGAAAAACTAAAATATAAATTTATCAATTCTAATTATTTAATCGTTTGCAAGATTTTGAGACAAAACACTTCGAAGGAAATTTAAATTTGTAAAAATGATTGCAGTGCTGAGCGTCAAATATGACAATCTGACAATCATTTTTAAAAATTGCAACTGGGAGTGCATTTGTGAGTGAAAATTTGACCAAAATAAAAAAATTTCACTAATAAAAAAACTCGACTAAATGTATACATTTAACAAAAGTTTAAAAATTCGACAAATTATTTTGTCTATTCGTTAAATTTACCACTTTTTTCCTACTATATGTAGCTAAAAAATATAACCAAATTTCCAATCTACATTGTAATATACGCAAATTGTAAATTATTTAATATTCCACGGGTTGTCCTTCCGTACGCCCCCCTTTCTAATTGGTCAGATTTGTGACCGAAATTAGCCGCTCCGCGTCATAACCAAAATTAGCCGTTCCACGTGATAACCACAATTAGCTGCTCCACGTGATAACCACAATTGGTCGCTCAGTTTTTGAATTGACACGTTCCAAATTTCGTAAAAGAATAGAAAACAATATCTGAATTTTATTTGAATTAAACTTTATACAAATTTCACATTCTATCTATCGTTCTGAGACCTCTCCTTGCATGAACGTTTTGAATGCCCAGGTTTTCCACCTTGAGAGCAGTGATACGGTCCTTCGATATCATTGGTCGAAATGGACAGTCGCATCTAACTGATTTTCGCAGTGGATTATCGCTAGGAAGCAAATCTTGACCTCTGTACGTGTTTTGGCCACTGCGTTTACAAAGCACTCTTCTTTTAGTGACTACTCCATCGATATCTTTCACTGTACGATCTTTTCTAACAGAAAATCCGTTGATCTTAGCATAATTTTGCAATGCTTTGAACGCGTCATCCTCAATTTTGAACTTAGAGTTGAGAAGTTGGAAGAGCGCGGTCAAATCCATAACTACTAAATAATGACGATGAAAGGCGACGCAGAAATACTACACATACGAAATGCAAACAGCGTACCGATGCTGTACACAGTTAACATACAGTATATATATATGAATTTACCGTCAATTCAAAAACTGAGCGACCAATTGTGGTTATGACGCGGAGCGGCTAATTTCGGTCAAAAATCTGACCAATTAGAAAGGGGGGCGTACGGAAGAATTTCCCATATTCCACTTACAGAAAAATTGTCCGCTAATTTTAAAGTTTTGTGTCCGGTAGAAAACTAAAGGCAACAAAATGTAACAAATTATATTTTGTTCTTAAAATTCACATAATTGAACTTAATTCAACTATTTTAAAAGTTCAAGTTTATTAGCGTTGTTGCATCCCTTCATAGCTCTGTATTAAATTGAATCTGTCAATACAAATTAAAAACAAACCTAACACTATTTTAAGCACTTGCTTTTTAGTGACAAATCGATTCAACTGAAATGATGTTTCAACGGGAAGATAGTTATCAGAAATGAGTTTACCAGAAAAATTACAATCTAAATTGAGAACAAAAATAATTTTCTATTTGCTTGACAACTGCAAAAACTGCGCTGCTATAGACACGTTTTAAAATTTTTTGCAATTGTCACGGCGATGAAATATATGATCGAAATACCATAGTTCAAATTTACAACAATATAAAACATGTAAAAATTGCAAGCAAATCGAAACTGTAAATTCCTCTAACATTCAGACACGAAGAGTACAAATTGTTTGTAGAAATTTATAAAACAGACTTTCAAACGGGAATTAATTAAACAAGGACGTGATACAATAATCTGCTAAATACAAAAATTTTTCCCACCACGGAATTTCACATACGGTAGTAAACTGTTCTCATAAATAAATAAATCTATAAACTAATTTACGCAAATTGTCGGTTTTGACAAAATTATTAAACCTACCGACTCAAAATTTCGTTTCGATTATCCAATAATTACTCAAATTATTCATAAAATTATTTGAACATAATTGCGCATTACGGTTACCTCCTGATCTATGAGTTTTTATGCTGAGCGACGCTAAGAACATGTATCAATATTTTACTGATTTTGGTTCTGCGGTTGGAAAGCTCCCACAATCCTGCGCGTGCTACCGGAAACAGACATTTGCTTTGCGCGAGTGTTTGTGGAATATTTACGACTGCCAACAATTTTTAAATTTTTGCAAGTTACAAATTTTCATAATACGGTTAACTTCGACTAAGTAAGCGGTTAATTAGAAAAATATTGAATTGAAATTCGTAATAATACACTGACAGAATTTATCCAAATTTAGCGTAAAAACTGAATAAAAACGTTTCAGCCAAACGCATTTAAATTCAAATCAAGAGGTAAAATAATACAGAAAAACAAATTTTGGAAATTTTCTGAAGTAAATGACGGTATCAATAACTTTGAAATCGTCACTAATACTTTACAACTAACACTGAAAATTGATAGCGTGAAAAATATTGAGATATGACGTACTACACTCAGAAATAGGAATTTATATAAATTAAGCCCTAAGCTTAATAAGTTGGCAAGTAGCATGAAACAACGACAGAAGTTTCGATTTTAACTGTTTTTCACCCATAACAAGCAGACAAGTCAGTAACATCCTGCAACACATATTTGCAAATTCGAGTAGCAATTATTTTTTCACAAAACCATGCAGCAGCTCTTTGAAATTCGCTGCTTTAAAAATTGCTAGAAATATTTCGTTGCAGTGAATATTTGTTACAACAACTAACAAAACCGAATCTTCACTACAACAACATTTACAGTAAATTTCGAAAGAACAGTACCGATTGACGTGCATCCTTTCAAAATAAATTTCTATCGTGCATCTACGACATTACAAATTAATTTTAAATTGTAATAATGTAACTGCTTTCAGTGATAGTTAATCTTGTAGACACGACGAAATTGTTCAGTATACGTCTCCAATTGAACTCGCGTCCGCGGGAGAGAAGAACCAAATCCGATGAAACGTAGAGATGAATAAGTTATGCGACAAAATCAAAATTGGAGTTACGAAACATAAATGAAATGTACTAAAAACGAAATAAAACGGCACTAATCTCAGAAACAACACAAATAATTCACATTATAAAATATTCAAACACCGTTTCTTAAATTTGTAAAATACGAATATAACTAACTGCAAAATAATTATATTCGACTTCACTTGCACCACTTTCTCTGACACGTTGTTCGGAAATTTCACACCGAACAATGCAAAACCGAATAATATTTTGACCAGAGATCAAATTTTATTGCGAAATGACAGTAATAGCCAAATTTGTACAACAAAACTAATTTGTACACGCACTTAGTAAACGAGTACATAAAATACAAGCTCCTGTCAACTTTAGTCAGCTATTACTACGTCACAAAAATCAAAAATTTTCCAACACAACTTTGACTCACCAGAAAAAGCAAAATTCTGACGGTAACAAATTGTACTACATAGCACCCATATCCAACCAATAAAACTTTAATTATTATTTGCCTAGTCCGTAGACGTTACGGTAAAGCATAAGAGTTTTCAAAATATTTTAATTGATGTACACTGTACTGCATTAAAACTTTTCAGTGCCGCTTAAATTATTATACTGTAACGTACGGTATCGACATATACATTTCTAAAAATAATAATTTCAGCAACAGGAAAAAATAAAACGAAGAAATTTGTAATTTTAAAAATCCTAAACCCGTTAAGTCAGTTAGCTGTTTTAGGGAAATGTCACAAGTAAAAGTAGGTGAATAATCTTTATTTGGCCACCTTTTACTTTTAATTCCCTAGCAACAAGTCGGTAAAAAAAGGTAAACAAAATATTTCAGTTACAGAGAAATATTCTGCGCGGTAACAAAATTTCAGAATCCGTGGTTTATAGACGTACAAATATCAAATAGAAATGATAACTTTTTAAAACAAAACCAATATTTTTATATCTGGTATTTTTTAAATTACAGTGCTCATGAATTACTCATCTCGTGTAATCCGTGAGTAATACACTTCCCGAGTTTATTTTAAAAATTACTATTTCAATCAAATCAAATCTTGAGCTAGTATTTAGCTAGAAAACTCGCATAGTTGACTTGTACTTTGGTTAACAACTATTTCACCATCAACAGCACTGCTGCATTTGTGCATTGTGCAACAGTGGCAAAGAAATAGCTGTGGCATTTCCCTGTTAGTCTAAGAGTAACGAAACTTGACCACAGGCAAGGCTGAATTGTACTTTGGCACTGCTGCACTTTTCACAAATGCAGCAATGCTGTTGATGATGAAAGATTTCTTAGACAAAGAGCTGCAGAATTTCCCCGTTAGTCTAAGGCATTTTTGCGGCCGTCGCTTCAAATGCACGTGAAATCAAAATACTACTGAATAACCAGTGTAATAGGCATAAAAATATCAGCATTTTCCTCTATTACAACTATCTGCAACAATTACGACGAAATTATTTTTTTTGTAGTTCTGTGCGAACACTGAACGGCTTCTTTTCATACAAAAAATACACGACGGATTAAATTATTCACTGTAATTTAAGGATGACATTTTTTTTTCTTCATAACAAAACGCTCGATAATATCACCCAGTATTAATTCGAGCTACAGACACAAGTCCTAATCACGGCATTAAATATTACACCTCGCAAAAAGCATCGTCGAGTTGCTCCGTTTTGACATCACGTTGACTGTTTTCATTTAATGATGGAGCACTCATCTCGTAGATGCTTTTTCTTTTATGAAACGAGATGAAAATCTGATACTGTCAAATCAAAGCTGAGGACTACATCTTAGCCTCACCAGCTCATCTTGGGACGCGTACCATTTGAACTGTCCTCGTACTGTATTTTTAAATTATAATAAAACAATAATAACGTCCAGTACACTTGATGTCACACAGGATTTTTATATCATTTATGACATAGAAATGCTTAGTACAACTAGGTTTCGATGGCACACAATAAAATGTCAATAATGTCGGTAAATATCGAGGCATTATGGGAGTCAATAAGAGTAATACGAAAAGATATTCTACGTATGCTGTAGAATTATAACGCGCAAATTTAAAAAATTGTCTGAAATTTTTCGGCATGATCAGTCACAACATCGAGTACAAAAATTTCAAAATCAATAAAACCCAAGAATTTTCAATTTGAAAATTCTCAGTCTACTAATTTTTTCGGAAGACATAATCAAACCTATGAAATTCACCTTTCAAATACAATTTTTTTTTGTATAAATAAAAATGTTTTGAAATCCAGCAACAATAGTTAAACATTTTACACACATTCGCTGTTAAGTCATTACATTCTTTGAAAGCACTATAAATATTCCTAATCTAAATTATGTCAAAAAAATTCGTTAGGACAGTACAGGTCGGAAACCCCTAATCCGGCACCCTGGGGACCAGACATGTCCCGGATTTCGGAATTTTCCGGATTTTAGAATCCATTATTTATACGGCAGTTAAAAAATTCGGTTAATAAAATAACTGGATACAGGAGCATTAAACACACTCTAACAAACTTTATCTATTTATTTGTTTTTGTATTTTTTAAAAATAAACTGAATTAGTTTAATTTGAAGAACTTAGATATAGCGTTCATTGCTGTCACTATAGACGTTATCTTAAACTAATGCATTATTAACCACTGCAGTACTCATTTTCGGTGAAATTATACTCCAGATAACAAAATTTACATCTAAGTTGCTGATGCATATGTAATTTCTTTAAATAGTGAAGAAAATAAATTGATTTAGGTAAGTGAAAAACGTCCGGATTTCGGAAGTTACCGGATTTCAGAAGTCCGGATTAGGGGTGTCCGACCTGTATTACAAAGAGCGTACCAAATTCGCGCCACAAAAATCAAATTTTTGCATCACTAAAATGAAATGAAGACATCTAATTTTGTGGCATGATGTATTTTGGCATACATTAACATCGCAAAAATATGCAAATTAATAACTAAGATTACTTTACAAATTTCTGCAAATCAAAACATTTTGTGCCACAAATTCGAACTGTAAATAAATACCAAACAATTGCTAACATAGTGGATGAACGGAAGATGGTTTGGATACCCAACAACGTAAATCTTTCGTTGAGGAGTTTAAAGAAACACGTCACAAGTTGAAATTAATCACAAGAATTACTTAATAAAATCGACATTAGAATTTGCTAAGTTTTGTCTACAGTTTTTAACGCTAAACACATGCCCACATCTTGTACTCTAGTGTTCTGTATTTCGAATGCTCACGCTATTCGATCGTGCTCACGCGGGACAATGGCGGTTGATTTTTACGTTTTGGTACGCGCATCCCATTTATTGAAAAATTTGTTGATTTTAGTCTACATAAATAAACAATTAAATTTTCTGCAATTCGACATCAGAATTTCCTAGAAATTAGCAACCCAAAAAAAAAAATTATGTATTTAAGTGACTGCTAAATCATCCACAAAAAATTTGCAAAAAAATTCTGGGAACAAGCCGTGGTACAAGAGGATATCAGGTTCATTAAAAGTTATTTTACTAATTACTGATTATTCAAATTACCCAATGTTACCTACACAGTACCATCGGTTTGCAATGAGCTTTGTTTACCTCTGAAAAAAATTCCAGAATCGGTTATCGACGGTATTTCAAAAACAAACTGAAATATGAGTACATTCACTAAAACCCAAATACAAACTGATTCATGGTTACCTAGTTGGTTAAATTCGAATAAGGTTCCAAAATTATCAAAGGTTTGACAAGACGTTAAGATTTGTAGTAAATTACCTTGTTAAATTAACCCTTCAACAATTTTGACAATTATCAGCTTACTCGTTTTCACCAAGTGTGAATTTAATGTTTAATTAAGAATAAAGCGACTGGTTGAGTTTACGCGAAAAAGGTTTTTCCGTTTTCTTATTATCTTAAATTCTGACCTGCGGAATTTTAAGATTGTTTTCAAATATCAATCCGTAAACTCTATTTTCACGTTAAGTACATCAATCTAAAAATCAATCATTAAAATAAAATAATAGGGCTGCAGACAGCTAAGCTTAAATCAATGATTTTAAAATCTAGTAAACAGACTTGTACAATTGTACAATAATTACATAAAATATATTCTACTCCGTACAAAAGGAGCCGAGTACATGGTTCAAAGTAGTCATTGGCTTCATTTCTGCCCAATCAAAAATTCGATCCAAATTTGGTTCCATATACTGTAACTTCATTCGAAATTAGTCAGTGCCTACCAAATAATATTTTGGAAAGTACATGATCGAGTTATTTTAACCCACGTAATAAAACAATAATATGTAGCGGGAGATAATACGACTACAAATCACAAATACATTACAAAATAAAAGTGTACATCTATCTTCGTAATTTTAAATGAAATAATAATTTTACGTGGGAACAATTTCTCTCCACAACGCAAAATTTCTGAGCCATTAAAATTTCAACAGCAATTTCGGTTTTCTCTTATTGATGAAATGACATCTAAAAAACAATTAATTTGAAGTTTGCTTGCGAAATCCACCCACAACGCAATATCACGCAAAATTACGTCTACTTCAAGTGAAATTAGAGGTAAACTAACTTTAAAATCCCAGAGCAAAATGTTGAAATTTTTTACTGTTTTTAATTAACTAACAATTATATTCTTGTTACATAAAGTTACGGTATTGGTTATTGACGAAGCAGGGTGACGGGATACAGTAGCTAATTTCGGAAAAGTCTTTTACTGAGCCCGATGACAAATTTTGTACTAGGAAATATTTAAAAATTCAATTGGCAAAATTTAACACTAATCATAACATTTACCCGACCGTCAACTAACTCGTGCAATTAAAGCCATTTCGCTGTCGGAATTTGAAGTAAAATTTAATTTTTTAAACCAAATTGTAAGTGAAAGGTATTCAGAGTGAAATAGTGTGCACAGGTAACTTTCGTTACTTAAAACTCATGGAGAATCCTGATCAACAAGTACGAGTAAAGTATAATTATATATTCGCAGCAAATAATTGGCATATTTATAAAATAAATTTCACAGACATTTAAACTTAATCCAAAACATTTTAAAATATCGTGAGAAGACAACGGATTACAATTATCCCTCTCCCATATTACAGAGTAAAGTTAAAGGTCAAGTGGAAATGTAACAGTTACAGATCTAAAGTCTTCAAATTCAATACGAAAAACTCTCAAAATGTTCTTAATTAACGTACTTTACAAAGAACTGAATTTAAAATTCACGAAAACTCTTAACTTCACAACAATCTTTGAATGAAGAGTTTATTATAAATAAACTCTTGATCCAATTTCAAGAAAGTCAAGCATATATAATGTACAATGTGTTTTCTTTAGGAACAACCAAATTGCAATATTTTTTCAATTTGTACTTTCAACTGCGCAGACTATTTCAAATTGAGCCAGTTGCGCATTTGGAAGCCCGGCCAACATAATGATTTTTAAATTCACCATTATGTTACAAAAGTATGATCTAATGATTACAACACTCTTGTAATTTGTTAAACGTTAAACCAGCGCAGCAAAGTTAAAATACAACTTAATGAAT
>JAQIWS010000455.1:0-21633 GCA_034696085.1 Stigmatogaster subterranea | reverse complement strand
ACGTCCGCGTCGAATTCCCAAAATCGCCAAATTCGCACTTAAAACACTAATTTTAGAACTGCATCGCCGTTTCACATTCAAACTGATCATTCTCGGTGAAAACACACAAAAATGATGGTTAAAACCAAATTAAACTAGCTACATGAAGAATAATGGAGAGATGACCCTGTTTAACCTCAGGTCAGAGGTTAAATAGGTACGGGTGGTTATCCAATTCATAAGAAGGAATTGAAAGCCCACGCCGTCTATTGGCAAAATATATAATTAATCCACTCAAAATAGTAAACCGTTACAACTATTCTTTGCCATCAGCACAGCCCTCTGCTCAAATTCCGCAAATATTAAATGTTAAAGGAGATTCTGCTAGCAGTGCGAGAACTGCGTAGTGGCTGGTAATGGTTACTAGCATCGAGCAAAGTAAGTCATTTTCGTGAAAGAGATCCGCAATGGAAGAAATTTTCACGGTTTTGAGGAACAACTTGCGACAGGTGACCTTGCACACACCGTCGTTTGTTAAATCACGCACGGAATTCAAATTTGTACCGTCTCGAGGCCGTGGAAAGCGCGGTGCGACGCGCGGAAGCCTGCTGCCGCTCCGCCGTGGGTTGCAGTGAAGCCAATCACCAGCTTTTATTAACTTGTCCCCCTGGTGATTAATTAACTAAACAAAATTACCCTCCTTCGACTCGGTAAATTACGCGTCTCCTTGCACGTCACAAACTGGGGGAAGCAGGTAAGATTGATCTGTATTCACCATGTATGCAAAATTAATAAATTAATGTGGTAATCAATAGTTCTGGGAATTTAAATGATACAAGTGGTTTTGTTAATTGAAAAATCACCATCTAGACATCGAAAGAATCGATGACTGCAATTACTCTTTCTGTTTCAAAAAAGAAAAATCATGAAGACGACGAGGAAATAAGAATTAAGAAATGGAGTGCAAGTTATTTAGGCAGATTGAATCGTGATGTCACGGGTTGTGATATTTTACACCATTGAGCTCAGAAAGAACTTGTACTACACCAAATGAATTAATAAAATTCGTATATTTTGTTTGCCTCTTCACCCGCTACGTAATTTATTTTGATGTTAATTTTCAGATTGAGTATTTAAGTTTGACTCCAGATGGGCAATAACGAAAAATCTCGAAATCTCGTAGAATCCACAAAATTTATTAATTTATAACATTACATTGTAGTCATCGTCTTGAAGAGTGGACAGATAACGTTTACAACAATTACAGCAATTACTTCAAGCTTTGAGTGCAGATATTCTATAAGTGTAACAGTATTATTGGCCACAGAACCGTAATTATCGCAAACATTTTAACATGTGGATAATGTAGAAAGAAGTTGCAAAGTAAACAATAATATTGTGCAGTGGTCAATAGTGAGGAGTTTAATTTTATATAAAAGCGATCAACGGCGACCGTTCGACCCAACGACGTTAAACTACGGAGTGGGTTTTTCGGTTGTCGATGGTTTTGGAGGACTGTATATTTTAATCATATGTATAGGTCTAGAGAAAAAAAATGTTACCAAGAAATTTAAATATTTGTTTCCAAATTATGCAACCTTTGTTACACTTAATACAATTTAAAATAACTTAAGTTTTCTTTCTAGCATTTACTCTTACCATTTTTAAAACAGCCTGCAACGCAAGTAGAATCTCTTTCAAGTAATGGGCCTTGACTAGCCGTAATTTGGAGACAATCCTCTATACAGTTCAATTTAACAACGATCGGAGTCGCTTGACCAGCAGTCTGAACGCAGAATACCAATATCGAGAACAAAAGGGCGAGTTTACCGAAAGATTTCATTCTCTGTAAATAATAGAGTACACGTCACAATTTATTATTATATGACTACGAAGTTCTATATTTTTAAGAGGGTCATATTTCAATAAGGACTTGAAATTATTAAATACAAGTGCTTCAAAAATGTAAACTTAAGGAATATTCTAAAAGTTCAATTAGTTTTTTTTACCTTTTCTCTTTTTTCACCTGTTAGTACCGAGTGGAAAAATCGATGCGGCGAGAGTAGTGGTGACTTGTTTGTGTGGGACCGTTAAATATATGTATTCGTGGATATATTTTATATAGCGCCCCTCGTGGAGAACTATGGCAAAATTGGATAAAATGAATTCGTCCACGATTGCGTATAAAATTAAATAAAATCCGCTGGAGTATGATAAAATTCTACGTACACTGTACAAAATATTACCATTGCGAAATTTTCAGTGCCCACAACTTTTTGAGATAAAAATTAATTTTATCAAACTTATTTAATCAATTCAATTAATCGCGTGTACAAACTCAAGATCGTACACTAAGAGTCCCGTCATTAAATTGTTTCTGAGACATGTTGTCACAAACGCGTCTCAGTGACAAATCTCCATGTGAATGGCTCTACCTCTCAGTATTTGGTCGCCGTGCTAGAATTCCAAATATCTGAGACCACGTCTCATCACGTGTGGAGTCATTTAGCCCTGCTATTTAGCGGGAATTGATTTAATTCAGCTAGTGAGTTACAAAACATGAAAATTGTTTTTGCAAAATTAGTAAAAACTAAAATTTAAAAAATATCACCAGGTCGAAATGGCCTTGAATAACTGCCAAATGGGAAAAACCTTTCACAAATCGACATCTGGCCGCCTTTACATTTCGACATCTGGTCGCTTTTACATATCGACATCTGGTCGCCTTTACATGTCGACATCTGGTCGCTTTTACGTCACAAGTGACCGTGAACACAACTGACAGTTGTAATTTATTACTTCCACAACAAAAGATCTCGTCATGTCTTCCGAACCAATCAACGTGAATCTCGCTCGGACGTTAAATATAACAATGAAGAAAAATACGGAAAAAATATTTGGCAAAATTTTTTTTGACGATTTTTTTTAATTTTAAACGAAATTTTCTCTTTCTCCAAGACAGAAATTATAAAAAGCTATTTCGTATAATATTTAAATATGACTATGAGTTTATAAATTATTATTTCTCACAACATCGCAACGGGAAATATCGGTTACGTGTAATTTCAGACATGTGTCGGAATAAACAGAATAGACTCAACCAAATAGAAATTCAAGGTTTAAAATTTGCAGCTGGGTTTAATTGATTATTTTTATTCTTGTGCAAAAGGTATTGAAAATTTTCAGAATCAAGTCTAAATTATTCACTGCTGTTGGATTCGAATTAGAATTCGATCTTAACCGATTTTATTTAGATTTCGTCGATTGTTTTTACAAACTCAAATTTGTACACCAAAACAAAAAAAAACAGAAACATCATCTTATCGGCATGTGCATAGTTCATGACGCATGACGATATTTGACAGTTTTTTTTTATTTATTACTTCAACATAGCTTCAAGAACAAAACTTTGCGTCCTTTCGCGTCGCAGCCAACAAATACAAACTTTATTCCCGAGCAAAATCAAACTCGTACCGAAGAACAATGCAGAAAAAAAAATAAAAAAATTATTTTTTTAAGCTTTTTCCATCACTATTGCAGAGATAAAATTACAGTACAGTATGTCAAATGAAAATCACTATACAATGCCACGTATACTGCGTTATTTACACGTGAATTATTTTTATTGTTAAACATCTCGAACAATTCTAGCAATTTTTTGCGTTACGTAATTCAGAAAACTCTCAACTTTCACCTTTTGCGAAACAGCAATAACATTTACCATAATAAAGATCGAGCATTCGTTTTAAACTGTGATTCACATATGGCTGATTCCATTTTACTCTCGAAAGGTAACAAGAGTCGATAGCAGAAAGATGTGGAAAACGATTGAAAAGTCGTAAAAACAGGTGAAAAATGATTGAAAAATGGTCTCCATGTCCCTCAACGTGCTGAAATTTGAGCTATACTTAAATTAGCTAAAAATAACAGGAAAAGAGAGACGAGTGAAATGCCAGTGAGGAAAACCGAAAAGGGCTAGGAACAGCGAGAAGATGACTTTACTCAAGAATAAAGTAAACGCAAACAATGAGGAAACGAATGATGAAACTTGCTCATAAAATATAAGTTGGAAAATGAATGAAAACGGAGTGAAATGAACGGAAAATAAACCGGCTGTGCAGTGCAGTTCGACGAAAAACGAGCGGGAAAGGAAGTGGGAAACAATGGAAAATGAAGGGCAAATCGTAAACACTAGGGGAAAACGACGAAAAGCAAAAGGACAGCATGAAATGACAACAGGCATTGCGGGCGGGGAAAAGTAACATGAGGGGACAAGCAAAAAGTGAAAATATTTCTGTCGAACACAACTACAACTTCAACAAGCAGACAGACGAACAACAAAACTACTTGAAGTGAAGAAGGGCGGGAAGGGGAAAAAGAAAGCAGCGGCATTTGATTTTGTTGGAACAGTATGCACCAACAAAAACAAACGCAGCCTTGAGCCCAACCGCAAGTGGTTATGTGCCCACATAAGAAAACCAACGCTCCCGCCCCCACCAAAAAAGAACACAATCCGCCACAGAGTGGTGGGACTCTTACTAGTTTTATTTAAATTTTGTTCTTAAAAGTCATTTCAAGAGGTCCTTTTATTTTACTTGTTTGTTAAATATGATAGTTCGGGTGTGTATTGAGGAAAAACGTAACGACCACACACCAGAACAAAAATCTACTCTTCACTGGTTTTCCCCCCTTTTTAATCAGACACGGGTACACGATAATCTGGATGCCAGTCAAACACGTAAGATATTGCCCGAGAGCATTTCAGATCACCAATAGTTATTAAAATTTTGCAATCGTTATAGAACACACAACCGTAATTTTTACAGTACTTACGTCCACTATTGCAGTCAGAAGTTGGTGCCCATTTTGCTCATGTTTTTTAAAAGGTTTTTCAGGTTCTGCACATTTGATTTTGCAATCGTCAAAGCACTTTCCCAAGACTCTTCAGTACAGCCCTCTTCTGAAATTCCGCAAATATTCAACTTTAAAGGAGGTTGTAACAGTAGAGCGGGAATTGCGTAGTGGCTGGTAATGGTTACCAGCTTTGAGTAAAGTAACTCATTCTTGTAATCCGCAATGGAAAAAATTTTCACGGTTTTGAGGTATAACTGGTGGAAACGAATGAGATTGGTCTGTTTTAATATACAAAATTAATATGATCATCAATAGTACTGGGAATATAAATGATACAAGTGGTTTTGTTAATTGAAAAATTCAAATTTACAAAATGATAGCCGTCAGGTGGTATTTTTCTATCAAAACCACATAAACTCAATTTAATTCTGCGTTACTTTACCAGTTTTATTACTGTACCAAAATTCAGTTTTATCCATTACAGTAATAAGTTGGAAATTACATTTGCAACTTGTGTGTGCGGTAATTGACTTATTGCAAACTTTTTGGATTAAATATGTAGAATAATAATATTGATTGTTAATTTTGAACATGGGATAATTTTACTGCTACAATACTTCATGAATTGAAAGTACCGTACAACGTGCTGAAAACAGGGCCGGCTCTAGGCAGCAGCACACCAAGTCACGTGCTTGGGGTGGCACTTTGGCAGGGGCGGCACTTTGCGTGATTAGAATTATATGACTGTGTAAAAATAAAAATATGTACAAGAATGACAAAGGAAATAAATATTAAACAGTATTATTAAATCAAATCAATATAGTTGTACTGTAGTTATTGGATTTACGTTAATGCATTGTGGGCAAGGCTACCTCTAGTTCTTATTTTCATGTCCGCCAAAAAATTAGGGGGTAACAATGAGACGCCTGAGCTAACGGTGACAATTAAAACAAATTATGTAAACTTTAGTAAAAAATGTGCACTAAAGAGAGTAGAATACCGGTACAGTGCTTGGTTAAAATTTGTCGTAACGCTTCGTTAACATAAGTTACAGACAGAAAATAAGAATAATATGCACATGTTCATACCAAAATGGACACCACGATTATGGTTATAAAACTACATGCCGCAGAAATGCATGAATTTTTCTGCATAAAATGCATGCATTTCTGCAGCGTTGTTGTGATCGTTGTCGCTACTTTTAGCGACGCTATCGATTTTTCAAGTAGCAATGGTAGCGGTAGCTACAGCGCGCAACTTTTTAACCAAGTAGCGGTCAGCAGTAGCGTCACTACTTTTTTACTGTTAGCGAATAGCGATTAGGGTCACTACTTTTTGCTAATTCATTTATAATTTGTGCATATTACATGAATATAAATTTGTTGAGTAAATGTTGGTAGCTCTTAATGCGACACTTTTGTCTCGTATTGCTATACAGTATTGAACATCATTTTAGCATTGAAAATTGATTTTAAGTTGCAAACTACGCTAAATAGCACTCTGCTTTGCATCAGAACTTTTAATTTTACTCTTTTTTACGGTCTAGTGTCTCCATTAATTAAATTTTGATCCTATTTTATATTTATGTGCAAGTTCAGATTCTTGTAAAAGTGATGACAAAGTAGTGAAAAGAAGTGATTGAGTAGCGATTTTAAAGGCAGTAGCGATAGCGGAATTTCGTTAATTCCAAAAAGTATAGCGGTAGCGAAACTAATGCTAAAGCAAAAGTAGCGTGTTACTATTTTTAAGTAGCAGACACAACACTGATAGCTAATAATTAATTTCTTACCCAATCTAATAACAAATTTGAAATTCGAAATTACAGGTAAGCCACGCCTCCTCCAATTAATCAAACTAAGCGAGGCTTTCCTGAATAAAATTTGTAAACATTCGTATAATTTCAAAAATACTAAACTAACGTCAACAAAAGACTTCTACAAAGAAAAGAGTCAGGTTACCAGAGCACACGGCTTACCATTCAAAGTACCTAAATGTTTATGTAATGCATGTCAATTAAAGATTTAGCAAAATCGAAATAGATTAAAAATAATTTGCTGCGGGGAGTCTGAACAATAATCAGGCAGAATTTTGTAGAATTGTTTTAATAAGGGTATTCATAGGGAGCTCACCGAAATTGAAATAAAGTATTTATTCTAATTGTGGGAGCGCTTACTGAATTTTTTTTAGGTTTTGAAATTGAAATAAAATAAAAATCTCACTCTAAATTTAGACATTACCACAACTCAGAGGCAACAAAGTTGTCAAACAGTGATTCCAACCATAAAATACACTATAGTGATTCCGTTTTGAATTCCCACGTGGTACAGTATCTATTTTTTATTAATTGTGAGGATTATTATTACTAATATTACTGTATAACTACAATCTCAGAAAACAAGAAATATCCGTGATTGCAAACTAATGTTAAAATACCATATACTTGATAGTTCGTTGCTAGTGCAATTGACTCTCGACTGCAGACCCTAACACTTCAACAATTTTCCAAGAATTTCTAGGATATTGTTTTCCGAAACATGGGCAGAATTTGTAATCGAATCCGCAAGATTTATCGCAGATTACGACGGAGGATTGGCGAACCTTTTCCTCTATCTGCAGAAGACCTAAGCTTATGCGCTTTAGTGAACGAATTTGTTCGTCTCTGCAGTCAACAAGGTGACTTTATCCCAAACGAAAGTTACGACATGCTCTCTGAAAAAATTGAGGCTTGCAGACGAGAGACTTATGGTTTGCTCGCAGAATTGGGTCCTGAATACGCATTTATGTGCTGCCTTTTAAAGCACAAATATTAGGCGTGCTGTACAGTTAATCTTGTAACTCCTGCGATGTAGACATATGCTCACAAGTTGCAAAACCGTGTGTTCATATGTGTATGTTTCGGGAGTTACGAGGTTAACGTCGCTCATCTACTGGGCGACAAAAAAAAGATAAAATTAGAAATAAGAAAACAGAACGCGGCAAGGTATAATAATTACAAGGTATCGTTATTTACACCCCGATTTGCAATTTCAGCAGCTTGTTTAAAGACACGGCAAAGGTCAAAACATTTCTAAGACAAACTTTGAAAATTATCTGTATTACTATTTAACACAATACATGAGTAATTCTGATCTTAATTTGCACTTATCACCAGTAATACTATAATGCAAGTGCAAACTAATTACTACAAATCTCAATAAAACAAAATCAGTGTACCATCAATTTCACCTACCAATAATGAAGTACTGGAATTAGTTAATTACTTACACTAAATGTTCGCTAGGTTTGGGATAACTTGAACACTGAAAATAATCACAACGGTATAGTTTCTGGCCGTGTAATTTTTATAATTTAACTCAATTTCAAGTCAAACTTGATTTTGTTGTAAATATTACGCTCAATTTAACTGGCGACAATTATACTATGCTGTTGCCTAACTAACATTTGATCACAAAATTACGATCGAGGCAAATCAGTGAGTTGGATCAGTTTCACTAATCCACTTCACACACTAATCCATCTCACTGTCATACTAATCCACTTCACTCACTAATCAATCTCACACACATGGCGGCTGCAATGTACTGCTTAATGGATTAGTATAACAGTGAGATGGATTAGTGAGTGAAGTGGATTAGTATGACAGTGCGATGAATTAGTGAGTGAAGTGGATTAGTGTGTGAAGTGATGCCGCACTCAAAATGCCGTCAAATTGCGCGTAGTAAAAGCGACTTTTCAAACGCGTGTAGCAGGAAAACTAAGCGAGAAAAAAGGGGACGGAATTACAAATAACGACACTTGAATGACAATTAGCAATTACATAACGTGTAACAATTAATAGCCAAAATTTGCTCACAAATTAAAATTAACAACCAAAGAAATAAATATTTACAACAGTCTATTACAAAATTTTTTTCCATGGCTGCAAAAAATATGAAAATTTTTACAAATATTCACAACTATAGTAACACCCATAAAATTATTCTCTTAAATTTAAAAAAATCAAATACTCGGTCAATTAATTCAGTGACAAATCAATTTGCAGTTTGTACAACAGCAACTTATTATCAGTCACGTGATAAAATTGCAATCATTTGACAGTAAAATAAATTTTAGCTAATGCAAGCAAAAAATTGTCACAATTCGGCTAGGTTAAAGAAGTACAGAATATGATTTATATTTTATCAAACTTAAAAAAAATTGTACTGTGTATTTGGTAAATCGTTGCTACGGTATGAAATTTACAATGCAATATTACAATTCATACAAAAAAAATTTCGTAATCTAAATTGTTACATTGAGCATATTACTTCAGGGAACAAATCTATTTTACAATGAAATAAATAATTTCACGCGAATCAACAACTTAAGCCTACGATCAATACCCAAATTTTAAAATCTGATTAATCTTACCCTAAACATGACACAAAATAGCTACACTTAACATATTTTTCTTCGGGGAACGTGATAATGGTTAAATATATATTTTGCTTTCCCAACGCAGCTTGTTTCTTGTCATCCACCACCGTCGTTCGACCCACAGTCCACCAACACCCAGTTCGATCGTTTTCACGTTCAAGATATAGCTTGATTCGAGAGTCAGCGATACAGCTACGCCATCTATTTACAATTCACATTACTCGAATATAGAAATACACAAATCACTGCAAAACCAAGTTGTAACTGACACGCTAGCTGCAGACTTGAAAGTGTTAAAATATTCAGTTAAAAATATTTCCTCGTATAAAAATTACATTCTTACGAAATAACTAACTTAAAATTAAGTCAACTGAAAAAAATATTGTTCAAATTTCTAGGCCAACGCTGAGCGAAAATTTGCAAAACCTACAAATTCACGGATTAAATAACGAATATTAATCACAGACGCAAATGCACGCGAATGTATCTTTTCAACCGATTTAAGCATATAACTGCAAATGTTTTATTATGTAATAATACAGATTGGTTGCATCGACATCGACTAATTAATCAAGGGGTTGTTCGAAAACGCACACATTCTGTTATTAAGCAATACTAAGCAAATTTAATTCCATGTCAACTGATATATTTTAACGCGAGTTTATTCAAACTTCAAGAAAAAAAAATGATTTCTTTTGCGCGAAAAAGACTGAAAAACAACCTGGAAAAAATTTAAACCCCAATTTTTTGTGCCGAAAGACGTTTATAAAGTAATGTACCAATTATTTTAAAGATTTACTTGAAACATCACATGATTAAACAAAACTTAAATTGCTTAATTTACAAACTAAAATTAACAAAATATGTGTACTTTGTTAACACAAGATTTCACTGCCTCATATCATTCAATCAATGTGCAAGTGAAAATGACAACACTGTTCCGATTTAAGAATACAAAAATCTGTAAGCGTAAAACTAACACTGCAACACAGTAATTTTTGAAGTTTAGTCAAAAAATGAACGTTCACTTAACTAAAATTTCTAAATCGTCAAAACTGATTGATATCTGCCAGACATAAAATCCGACACTGCGATACGGATTTACAAATAAAAGACACTTGAATTACAATTTGTAATTATAAAACGCATAAAACTAGGTAAACTAAAATTAACTCACAAATTAAAATCAACAAGTTACGAAATTAAGAAATATTTAAAACCTACGATTACAAATTTTTTTTCCTTGGTTGCAAAAATAAGAAAGTTTTAAATACCGTATATATATTCACAACTGGAATAACATTTAAGAAATGTGTCAATACTATTAATCGCTTTGATTTTTATTCTATTTTAAATTTAACTACACTAATACTGTACGTAATGATAAAACAGTTACGAAGACAATTTTGGCGAATTAACGCTAAGTCAATATGTACAAAATTTCGAGTATCCTTAATAACTCTCCTGTTTAAGTTTATATATAGGCTTAAAACTTTTACACTGTAAAACGAAAAATCATTCACATCTAAACGGGGTATGAAATTCTTATTAAAAATTTCAAACTCTAAGTTAAATAAAAATTGTTTATACAAGAATGTGCAAACTATTAAAAAGAAAAATTATACAGTACATTACTTTAAAATAGACGCGAGTGACAACTTAAGCCTAGGATCAATACCGGAAGTGTTAAATAGAATGTACAAATTTTAAAACTCAATTAATTTTACTGTAAATATTTACACAAAATATTTACGTTTAGAAGATTTACGTTCGCAAAACGTAATACAGGTAATGTATTTTGCTGACCAAACGCAGCTTGCTCGTTCTCAACCATCATTGTTCGATACAGAGCTCTGGGTAACTGTTCGAAGTTTTCTCACTCAAAATCTCGTTCGATCCGCGAATTGTTCTACTCGAAATATAACTTCAAAAATTCAAAATAATTTCTCAATTTTCGACCAAAAACACAGAAAAATGAAATTTTGCTCTAAAAAACAGTTCTAAAAACAGCTCAAACATTTTTACAACTAAGAATTTTGTTTAAGTAATTTACGTATAATTGTGGTAGAAATGAAACAAATGAAACAAATTTCGGTAATTAATACTGTATTTCCAATTAAAAGTACAATGTTTCATCACGGGCTAAACAAAACGCAAAAAATATACTCTGTAGCAAATTTTAACCGTACAGTATATTAATATCACGTGGATAATATGAGAATGAACAAATGAGTCAGCTGTAGATTCATACAACGATAACGATTATGCATTCGACATAAATTTCACAGAAAAAACAAGATACGAAAATTTTTCACTGTCTATACGTGTGACTTAAAAGCAAGCCTGAAAATACTTCAAAGTTAACTTGTTTAGACGTTAATACCGACAAATACAATGACAATATACAAAATGAAAATTATGCAGAATTTCTACACTGCATATTACTTCAGTCAAGTTTTAAAAGTAAAACATGAGTAAAATTTTTAAGCAAACATCGGCTCGATAAGTTATTCAGCAGCAATTATTTTTGATAAAGCCGTTTACAAAGATGTTTACGAAGATATTTACAATACAGCATAAAAAAGTATCAAATCGGGAAAGGGGTTAATTATTTAATTAGTTAGAATTAAATTCCTGGGAAAAAAAATAGGAAAAACGGAAATTCTAAACACGAAATTTTTCTTACGTATGTATTAAAATTATAAACTACTCCTATGGATTTTACGACATAATATTTTCAAAGAAATATTTTAATGGTCTTTTAAATATTATTAGTATGTAAAAGGAGTTAAAATAACGTTGAATTTTCAATTTTCATATCAGATACATATAATAAAGAACCACAAAATTTCTGAAATTTTACCATAACAAACAACATATTGAATAAGTTCCGGAACAATAGTGTAATAAACTAAACTCGCAAGAACATTTTAAATTAGTAGCCATGCAGCTACCGTATAACTTAATTTGTATGGCAAAATCTGCATTATCGGCAAAAAAATGTTAATTGCAGAAAGCATGCAAATAACGCTCTCGCTAACCAAAATCACAGTAGCTCCAATATAAAATTTTAGTTTTTGTTGCGGATTAACCGGAGATTGTAATCTTTTACTTTTTACCTGTAAATTCCAATTCCGGCTCATAACTACTCACCACGTTTTTTGACTCTCACGATGTCATATTGTGAGCCAGAATAAAAAAGCAGTGACATCTCTATGTAAAACATTTATCTTAATAGTTTTCAATTTTCTGTACTTATAAATTAAAAATTATCAGGAAAAGTAATTTCCAAAATTGTTCAAATGTTTTAAAAATTTGGAATTTTACAGAATGTATAACTTTGGTTAGTAAATCGTGTATTGATGAAAGGATGTTAAGGATTTACACTTAAAATTAACTTTCAAAGAAATTTTTAGTACTTCGTAACATCCTGACATTTAAAATACATTGAAACAATTGTCAATCACACACTTTAAAAATCTTACATAGCCAAAATTATTGAATATTAATTTGCAGTGAAAATTCAAACATGTAAAAACGTTTGTCGACTATTTTACGGAAATAAGTAAAAAAAAGTTCAAATTTATCTCACTATGCGAATAGTATTGAACAAAATTGTCAAAACTGTCACAATATGTAGTTTTTGCACTCCTTACGATTGTCTTGCCCCACAAAATGCTATAAAGAATAAATTTTCAGTTTCCATTTTACAACCATTTTGGGTGAAAAACTAGGCGTACCCACTGATAATTGTCATGGTACCCCTAGGGGTATGCGCGCCCCTTTGAGAACCACTGATTTATTACAACTGCAAAGTTAAAATTAATCTCAATTAACATAAATTGACAATAAATTAATATTGAATGTAGAGTGGCAGTTAAAATTATTTTTTAATATTCTTCTTTTACAGTACTGTCGTATTTTATTAGAGTACCGTAAAATTGGGTAAACTGGTTTAGTTACAGTTTAAAAGTAAATCCAAAATTACACCAAGCAAGTAAAATTATTCTACAAAGTAACAAAAAATTTAACGCAATTGCATTCGCGTAGTAAAATATTGTGGTTTGCGGTAAAAGTCAGATCCCATCCAAGATACGGGACTATAAAAAATTAAATCACGCGTTTTTCTGTTCAATTCAATGTAATAACCACAAATTGGTTGAAAACAATAATATTATAAAACGAAATTTCAGCTAAACACAATAAGTATGGTTCGGTGGTTCTAGTTTTTAGTACTTACTGTACTCGTTATGTGCCACAAACTCCTCTGTAATTTTAACGTTAAATTGTAGTTTTCAGTGAATAAATTAGCTGCAAAATTGGAGAAACTAAGGGACGGATTGTAAATACTGTAAATGTTTCATTGTTCCAAGTATAAACTTGTCAATTCGTTCGAGGTGTATTTTGGATAGAAAATAAAATGTACAAAATTAGCAACATCTTCATTGCATCTAAAAAAATACTATTTATAATACACATGTTGACATTTATTAAATGCAAATTTAAACAATTCAATCTCATTTAGCATTAAATTAACTAAGCAGTACTATACGTACATCCAAAACACGGTTGATTTCACTGATATCAATTTCAAAACCTGTTTCCAAGTTTCCATTAGTAAATTTTGCAAATTTTGTAAAATAAATTTACCAGTTGCAAATTTTTACAAATTTTAATTACATTAAGTACCTAGGTAGATTTTATAATTCACTTAATTTAAAAATCCACCATTTAATTCTGACTACTTGTAGTTTTCGTGCGTTCGAAATGTTAATTATTAACAAAGTTAAATTACTCACAGCAGCATTTGTCAGATATTACCAACACGCTAAATATTCGAAATAAAAATTACGAGGCACATTACGTCAATAATTTTTAAGTAAATAAGCAGTACAGAAATCTGCTGCGCCAGATTCATTAAAAATCATTTCATAATGTTGGGGTAACAACGAACAACGGTTCAGAGTGGAAATTGCCATGATTTAAATTTAACATTTAACATTCAATTCAAATGTTCCAATCCTATCATAAAATTACAAATTTATAAATAAATTTTTCAAGTGAAAGTAATAAATATTTTATGTCTAACCATTATCACAATTGATCCGAAAAATAATTATCAAAAAATTGAATGAAGATTCAATATTGAAATTTGTTAAATTTGAATCTTCAATGTTCAATTCAATTTACTAATGAAAATAAAACACGATTTGTGACATTGAAAATGACCTGAACGTTTGTTTGACCGTTTAGGTGTGAAAATGTTTATTACTGCAGACTGCAAATTTTTACAAAATTTAAATATTTATTTAAATATTACAAATTTAAATATTTACAAATTTAAATACAAATTTAAATATTTATTTCAACAGCAAAAGTAGCTTAGAGGTCTTAGAGGACTTAGAGGACGGTTAAAATACATATTGTAGCAATTGCCAAAATTTTAATAAAATAGCTAACACTCAACACAAAAGTTCTAATGCCATTGAAAAATTGCTAAATTTGCCAAATTGTCAAATGTGTTGAATCTAAAGCAATTATTTTATATCTAACTATTGTCACTCAAAATTGCCATCTTTATCGCAGTAGTTACTGAAATTTTATGATATTTAAGCAAATGTAAATATATACAATTTATAATGTACTCTTATGTACTTCAAAACAATCATATATAATAAGCAAATGATCATCATACCAATCACTGACAAACGGCAGTACCACAAGTTGTGTCACTTAAAAATAACCAAAAATATATTTTTTAACAAAGTTAAACTTCAATAAATGGAGAAATACATTTTTAAAAAATACCGAAATAAAACTAAGTTAAATTAGAAAGATTGTGAAAAATTAACTGTCATAATTCTGACTGCTCGAAATTTTAGACATTTATCAATAACATCAATTGTCTCGTGAATAACTGTGCACCGATTCAGTACGAGTTTGTAACAAATAAACCACATTTTCTGGGTGTACTCACGCTTCTAAAACAATAAATTTTAACTACACGTACATTTCAAGGGGAATACTAAAATTAATCTCAAGACACAAAATTGACAAAAGTTTTAACTATCACCACAAAGTTCTCATTTAGTCCCAATCCTAAATAAAAATCAGTTGACATTTCACACAGGCTTAATTTCAGGTTTACAGGTTACACCTCAATTTTGCATCTTGTAAATGCAGACACTAAATTTGAGCAAATTAATCATTGTGTAAACATTGAAATAAGCCTGTCATAACTGCGCGTTACAAATTGTAAAAAAAAAATTTATACTAAGAATTGTAATAAGAATAGTTGCAATATTAACCGCTCAATACCAGCCTTTTGAAAATGGTCCTGCAGAAATTTGATGCCATAAGCTGCAGGAAATTCTGCCATTCAAGTGCTCAGACTGCAGGAACACGCAGCAATTCGCGCAGCATTTGAATTGCAAACATTATATCCTGCAGGAATGCTATTGCATGGCAAATTCCTGTAGGTTCCTGCAATTTTGTTCCACAAGGGCATATTGTAATAACACAATCGTAGAGCCACAAAATCTATTAATCTATTAAATCAGTTAATTATAATTGAAAAAATTGGAAAAATTAAAAAAAATTAGGAAAGTCTACAAAATTTTAAAGGAAGTTTAAATAGTAACATTGCTTTAAATACTTTAAACTTACATTGAATTATTACAGTACAACCTTGTAATTACGGTAACAGTTTTAAATTTTGCTTTGATTGAAATTTTAACTACGCAATTAATCACAGCTTGTAACTAACAAATAACATTTGAAATATGGTTTAGGGAGTTTCAGACCACAATTCTATTGAAGTGTCAGAATAAGCAGTCCATAGATAACGACGTTCCAATTTTCATTAAAAATTGTCGCAGACATTAAATGCTAATATCAAATGTTCATCTCGACACATTTCCAATAATTTCAAAATATTCGCACATGCTTTTTTGGTAAACAAACTGCCCTGAAAAATTCAAGAGAATTCGCAAAAATTTTTAAATGCAAAAATTGTTAAACACTATTTTCTAATTTATATACCTCTGACGAGCATAAAATTTGAAACAAAACGTTGAAAAAGTATTTATCTACTAAACAACATTTCCACTTAAGCAGACCCAGGAGAACGGTTTTTCATAAATTTTTCTAAAGACAATATTCAACGCTAAATGAAATCGCGGATAATAATTTTTGATTCAGTGAAATTAAATGTAAGGTCACAGATTTCAAGAAATTGGAAAGTTGGTAGAATTGAAAATTTCTCACAGCAATTCAAAAGGTCATTGTATAAAAAAGATATCCATTCATGTGGCGTAATAACGATGCCGCAATTGTCATAAAATCAACATTGTATAAATTTACTGTACTGTCTAATTCAACGTAGATTTTTTATTAATGGAAATATATTCACAATGTACAAAACCAATAAAAATCAATAACAAAATTTTTGTGTATGATTCTTATCAGAAGTGGAAACATTTCATTAAACACAAATTAAAGGTTATAGTAAGTTTAATATTAATTTCTAAAACACGTCTTGTAATTTACAAACGTTATACGGTACAAATTTTTCTCAAAACAATTTACACAACAAATTCACCGGTTATATGTTTTTTTTTTAAATCCAACGTCACCCGAGTATGTATTAATTTGCACCAAATCCAGGAAAAGTCACTTAACCATAAAATTCCCGACTCAAACTCTTAGCACTTAATAGAAAAGAAATTTTTTTCAAAATTACAAATAAAAGTCGAGCACCCCTAATCCGGGAGTTTTCATTTTAGTACCGCCCATTATCCAAATTATTTCGCTCAAGACTGAAACAAATTACTCATGCATCTGTAATTCAGATCAATTAATTTAATTTCTAATTTATTTGGATTAAACCGGCGAGCACTGAAATAAGCCTCTCGCATTGCAAATTTCCACTAATTTCAGTTGGGAAATTGACGAAAGATGTCCTACGACGAGCAAAATCATACTACACAGCGTGACCTAAAATTAGCAAAAATCAAAATGCTTGAATGAAAAAAATTGAAATATCCCCAATTTTTTTTTACACAGAGACCTCAGTGTGTAAGAAATATATATCAGTTATTCACGAGTACAAAATAAAGAAATACACATTTTAAACATAAAAAAAAAATTCCAAATCAAATTAATACCGGTACGCTTGCTCTTTGGGTTTACTACAGTATAAAATTTACACCGAATTTAAACTTAAATAGCAAACTCTTGAAATTTTACAACGGGCTCGAAATATGACTTCACCTTAAAACGACTTTCGTCGGATTTTAAAATGTGGACAAAATAAAATATATACAGTGTATATATCTCATTTCATTTTCCAATTTACGCGTAAGCAATAAAACAAAATTAAGAGTCAAAATGCTAAAATACTGTCGTACGACGGTTTTGTACAAATTGCAACTGACCAAAGCCATTATCGAACAATTGTTTTTTAATAAATTTCAGTAATCTTTCAAAAAACCGAACACTTAACACTGTCTATAGTCAAGTACTGAAATACGGTTAAAGTTACTCATGAAATATTTCTTAACGATGATAAGGAGAGTGGTGGCCATAAAATTATTCTTTTGTGGCAACAAAACTTTAAAATCTCACGAATTTGTATAAACTGCATATTTATAAAATTTGTAATATATATAAATGTGTGCTAATTATGGAATACGGAGTACCAAATATTGGGAAAATTGGGTGAGCTCAAGAGCAACAGAATACGGCAATAATAGTAACAGAATACTCCTAATACAAAAATACAGTATTTATTTATCAACATTAAGTTCTAAAATTAAAAATTTCAAGCTGCAATGCTAACAACGCGGTTTAAAACGCTATTTAGTTTTTCAACAAAAATTAACGGTGTAAAAAAACTTATACCATTAATTTTAACACTTAATCGGTAAAAATATTTTGTAATCAAACTGGTAAAAACTATTTTGCAACCAAATCTGGTAAAAACTATTTTGCAATCAAATCTGGTAAAAAATATTTTCCAATCATAAAATTATTTCCACATCATAAAATTATTTACACATCAACCACACTCACGGTGTAATTTTCAAACAGCATTTTCAGTCCAATGGTCAGCATGCGTTCAGTAACTAATATTTGTAATGCATGCTAACAGTTCAAGACAAATTTTGACAAAGTTCACGCAAAAAATCAGTAGAAAAATTAAAGTAATGAGAGTGTACGTAGATATAGATTATAATGATAGAAAGGCATCAACTCTGCCTATACATAATGTGTAAAAACATCGGGAAAGCATTGTAAAACGATTTTAAATAACAGTACACCGAAATAATTGATTTTTAAATTAATTTAATTTAAAGCAACCGAACACGGTTCGTGATATCGGAAATACGATAAACCTAATTAAACCACCTTTCAACAAAATTTTTCGAAAATTGCAACACTGTTAACAAAATCTTCGAAGAATTTTACAACATTCAATAACTAATCAGGTAAAGAATTTTTATAATATCTTCACATTACTAGTAATTATTTTAAATTTTCGTCTCAATAAAATAATTTGTGTTAAGTCAATAACCTCGCTTCGTTTTTTCAAGTACAGTCAATAACATACCAAAGTAAACAGTACAAATTCAGTAGTTACACAAAAAAATTCTTAAATTAACAGCAAAATTTAAAAACTGAAAAAATAGTTACAACGTTTGAATCGAACTTTAGGCCTCGTTCAGGTTACAGCTAGGCCTAAAATACATTTCCGCGTTTAGTTCGCGTAAAAATCCTAATAAATATCCCTATTTTTCGCGTGTGATTAACAGACATGCTATTTATGATTCACACACATTTACAATTCATTTACAATTTCTGTTGAAAATGCGAAGTCGCAACCGCTCGTCGCGTTCTGCGTCGATTCGCCATTACTACAGCTCTCGTGACGTCATATGTTGTTCTTGCCAACACCGCGTTACTAGCGACACCTTTGGGTAGAATTGTTAAACAAAAGATCTACTCAAAATTTTTTTTTTTATGTAAATAGCTTAAATTTCTTTAAAATACCCACTTTCAAAATTAACAATTGTAAAAATAAAATTTTCAAGCTAACTAGATATAACGCCGTGACAATTATTCAAATTTTGATGAAATTTTTAAAACATTTTTTAAAATTACTTACCAAAAAATTTTTGAATTTTAAACTAACTGACAATAAAATTTAAGAAATTTAATTTTTTAAGACGTTTCTATTTTTCAATATCAGCAGTGGTGATCTGTCACCAATGTACAAATTTTTGTACATAAATTTTCACCAAGTTTCACATTTTCAAAATTAAACATAAAAATTTCAAATGCTGCAAACACGTAAGCAGCACTGGAATGTAAAAAATTTTTCATATCCAGTTCTCTTTCACATTTAATGTTGGCAAATCCAATAATACCACAAAGTTTATGGTGGTAGTTTTGTGTTAAAGTTGTCAAACGTGGTTTAGATTTCAGAAATGAAATTATTAATCTGGGATCCGTTAAACAAATTCTGTGTTCCTCAAAATACACGATATGCATTATTATAAAATTACTACTGATTTATATTTACTAACAATAACGAAATATATTCATAATTAAACTACAAAAAATTAATTTGCTAATTCACACTGCAAAAATTTGAGCATTCATTACAGGAAAACGGTTTAATATTTAGTAAAGGATGTCAAGATTGAGGATATTTGAAAATTGGAAAATTTAACCGTTATATTTTTGCACTTATTGTATGATAGTATTATACAATAAAATAAGAATTAAATTTCATTTATCATGCGAGTGTTTGATGATTAGTTTCAGTATAATTGCAATAGCAAAAATTACGAAGCGTATTATAATGTTGAAGAGGTCACAAACAAAATTTTAATTTGAGTCGACTATACAGTAGTACAACATTACCTACTGTACGGTAATCAGGAAAAAAACCTGCTATCAATCTTCATGAAATTTGGTTCAACATTTTAATTCGGTGTAAACTGTTTTACACAAGACTAAACTCGAAAATGTTGAATCGCAAGCGCCTAAATCTGGCAATTTTGTTATCGATAATAATTTTGAAATTTTCTTCAATTAACGGCGATATATGAAATGTAAATTTACAATTTTACCAATAAATTACTGATGTACTTCCAGTAAAAGAAAACAACGGGATTCTAAACATGCAGAAAGTTACTCCGTATATAACAAATTACCCTCTGCATTAAAATTAAATTTTCGAGTTAATTAAAAATGTCTCACTACTCTGTTAAAATTAATCTCAAACATAAATTGACACAAATCTAAATTTGTTAATTATCCTCCACTTCAGATATCGAGGAACCTCGGTTTAAAAGTAAATTATTCAGTAATTACAATTTGCAAAGTTGATAATGAGAACGAATTAATTTGTTTTTTTTATGCACGTCATTTTCCAGTTTACGTATAAATTATACAAAATAAAGTTTGTACTGTAAATTCTGAAATTATGGTACAGATATGGACAAATTACAACTGAAACAGTTCTACCATTTTGTCTAAATTTTTGTACTATTTCGAAAATCGAACATTCTTGACGTCAAAATCAACATGTAATCCATTACAAATCTATTCATTATTTGCATATAGGAAAATAAGTAGATTTTTATGTTGAATTCTTTATAAATTTTGGAATTTGTTTTTCTTTACGATTTTGTTGTCCATGAAGATACAGTATATTTAAATTGACAAAGTACACTAAAATCTTGCAAATTTATTCATACAGGTAAAAACGTCGTTAAAATTATATTGAAGTTTGTCAAATTTGCACACTGTACTGTATTTAAAATCACCAAACTACGCCAAGGCGCAGTGTTTCCCAAACATTCGATCCTCGCGTACCCATGGGATACATCTGTTTACCCCACTGAGGCACTGACATAAGCTTATCATAATCGATTCCACAATTACTCATTGAAATTTTAAAATTATTGTACAATAAAAGCTTTTAATGATTCTACCACTGAAAATTTCTCATTTGTAGAGACTTACTAAACGAAGCAGTTCATACCAAGAAACTCAAATTTTTGTCTTATTTCACGTAATTTACGTGCACAGGAATTCCTCTAAATTGAAAATTAATGTATTACCAGTGCAAAGACAATTCTATAGTACAATTAAATCTATATTCAAACTATTTATATATGTAACAACAACATTACATCCACAGTTTAAATGTACAAAAGAAATCTACTTATATACAGGGTGATTCATTAGAAGAGATTTAATTCAATTAAAAATTGGCCAAAGTACATTGAAGAAATCTGTTGAATGGACCTAGGGTAATCGACCGGGGGAAAGCCATTGGTCACGTGACCAATGACCTTGGAAGTCATCTTCAAG
>JAQIWS010000454.1:0-21651 GCA_034696085.1 Stigmatogaster subterranea | reverse complement strand
ATTAATTTGCAAATATTACTATTTTTTACGTTAAACTGTACAAAATTAAAAAGGATGAAAACCCCCGTTCTGAGTGAATGAACAATTATTACCTTTTCTTTGCCGGTGGAGTTTTCGTCGACACTTTCGACGTTCTTTGTTGTCTCCTTTTGCTCCCCTTCTTCCCTCACTCCAATCTCGGCTTTGAGATCTTCTGCCACCTCCATCGAATCGTTGCCTTCTTCGATTATTTGGAATGGCTGGTCGGAAGGCATCTCTCCTTCACTACTTTTCTCATTACTGCGGTGCATACTCCGGCGAGCACGAGAGATTGGTGGTGTCTTCACCGATGCCTCTGACCTTTGTGTGCTCCGCCTGCCCCTGGTGTGTGTCGTACGAAGTAGAACTTATTGACAAAACCCTTCTAACCCCATTTCTTTGTCTAACATAAATTCACCCAAATCCTTTCTTAATGTTTAAAATAATGGACTTTTGATTTAATTCTAGCAACCATCCCAAAAAGATTAATTATTATCCAAACTAGGTAGTTGTATTTTCTGACTACTCTAACATTACATTTTGAAATAGGTGCAAAAATAAAAATAACTTTTTTTTACCTCGTGGGTTGTCTCTGCGCTGTGGACGTCTGTGTGGGTTTCTTTTTCGGGGTTATACTTTTTGCCGGTGGTTTTTTCTTTTTTGTCGTTTTCGTCGGCATCTTTTTTACAGGCGATTTATTCTTCTGGTGTTTAGACTTTGTCGTCATTTTTATTGATGATTTTGTTGCCAGTTTCTTAGGAGGAGTGATTGCTTTAAAAACTACACGCTTTTTTTCTGTTTTCAGGTTCTTTTTCGCCAATGATTGACTTTTCGCACTGACTGCCGTTGACGCCGTATTGGTAATATTCGCTTTAATATTTTGCCGTACTGTTGATCGGGTTCTCATCATCTTTGGAGGTGGACTCGGGCCTCTCTTTGACCGAGTTGCACGAGGTGATTCTGCTACCACTGTATCTCTCGTGCGCCTGTGAAGGATAAACAATCATATTGTGCTCATCTCGCGAATAAGAAATTTAAAGCGCAAAATTTAAATATGAATAAATGAGAGAATCCCGTCGTCACAACTTAAGAGTCCAACAAATTGTGATAGCCAACACAGCTTCAAGACTACAGCTACTGTTAAAATTACACCATTTATATACAGTAAAGTAGTTACTGAAAGAAAGATTAAATAGAAAATTCGGTCCTTTTTATCAATATTTAAGCTTGGCTATCCATCCTTTTTTAAGGTTACAAAAGACCGAACTAAAACCGTCCACTAGCAAAACCATACCCGTTCAAAATAAATCATATCACGTTGCCAGTCGAATTTTATAATAAATTTTTGAAAATATTATTTAGAGAAAGGTAAATCATACTTCGGCAAGGTTTTTGGTGTGTCTTTCACATTTGAAGGGTGCGTTTTGCTATTCCTAGTTACTCGTGGCGTGGACAACTCGATAGTTTTATTTCTAAAATATGTAACACTAATTAGAAAAACTGTTTAAACTGTTCTGACACACGTAGCACTCGTAGTATCAATTTACCTGTTTGAAACAATTTTCTCTTTGGACGCCTTTGGAGCTGTCGCCTAAAAATCACCCGTCAAATAAAATCAAGGTCAAGCGTGATTTCAACTTTATTCCAATTTTTCTACGAACCTTTTTTTTTGTATCACTAACTTTTACGTTATTAGTTTGACGTGTTTTTCGTGCTGTCGACCTAGATGATCGAGCCATCGTTCAGAAACAATAATCGTTGCAATAATATACGACTTTCAATCTGAAAATATTAAGAAGAAATGAGTTCAACAAGTTAAAACCGTTTGACAATTGCATAGAAATACTAATACACTTTTATTACGTTAAAAATAACAAGTGTCATTGACAATTTAAATTAAATATCAATCAATCTCACTATAAACAACGACAAACTCACATAGGCCTAACGAAAATCGCCTTTTGTTTAACTTACATAACGCAGTATATTTTAATATTTACAATTAGTAGGATGGTTAGAATAAACCGAAAATTTTTCACAAAACTTAAAAAAACAGCTTAGGTCCGTATATAGTCGGAATTAAGCGGGGAAAATGCCAAACTAACTTGGCTTTTTACTCACCACAAATTTCGGTAATTCGCGCACGCCATTAAAAGTGATCAAAGCGACAACTAGTGTCGAATTTTGCAACACGTATTACTTCGCAGTTACTCTAATCATAAAAAAAGTTAACAACTTTTTTCGTTTGTAGAATTTCACGCGTAAAACAAAAATCAAAATATTTGTGCGTTCCAATAAAAGTAATAAATGTCCGTACTTCAGTTAAAACACCACCGTCGCTGCGCGGCGCGACAATCTCCACGAAGTTGATTCCGGGTAAATGGCTCGAAGTGAAAAAAATGTAAATATTTTTGCAACGTCTATCGCGGAATTTAGTTGAGTGTAAAGTAGGCCACGTTGAATACGTACTCTGAAAGGAATGCAGTTCTCAACATTCGTCGCAACGTAATGTACCAAAATGGAGAAAATAGAGTCTCACTTAAACTCGTTGTTACATGGAAAAGCTGTTTCAGAGGACTTTACTCACTGCGATTTTACGTTAGCTGACCAAAACGAGATTTATCGTAAGTATTGTCAAATCATTTTCATCCGTGACGATTTAATCAACTGCCTTTGGAATTTTTAATAGTGGCAAAAGGTGTGGCGCCTGCAGTTCCCAACGATTTTAAACCTGTATTGAAGAACAACGTTACGTACATCGTTTGCATGGTCGTAATTAACGATGTCGATGAAATATTGATGATACAAGAGGCAAAGAGTTCGATCGCTGGTTCGTGGTATTTACCTGCTGGACGCATGGAACCAGGAGAGACTATAGAGGTTGACTTTAATAATTAGAAACAAATTTTCACCCCGTCCACACAGAATAGAACATTTGATCGATCATTTTTTTTAAAAATATCGTTTACAAAATTTAATTTTTTATAACTTCCAAAATATTCCCTAAATTCGCATAATTTTTGACAAATCTGCAAAACTACCATCTAGTAGTAATTTAATACTCTACTTAAAAAGTTTGCGATTGCAGAATTGAAGACGTTCTGTGATCGTTTTTTCGGGTGATTCATTACAACCGTTCCGATTTCATTTTCAAATTAGAATCTTGCAAAAGTTTAGAATAACATCAAATTTTTGTTTAAATTTAACGAAAATAATGGTTGATTTGTGTGTGCGCGATTTGGTATTTTAAAGTTCTATTTGTGTACAAATTTAGGACGCAGCCAAGAGAGAAATGTTAGAAGAAACAGGATTGCATTTCGAAATGAGTACGCTCCTGATAGTCCAATGTGCTCACGGATCCTGGGTGAGATTCGTCCTAGTCGGGGATGTTGTTGGTGAGTTGGTAAATTTAAAACAAAGATCGAAATCTTCAAAATTCGTGATTAAAAGCTGGGAAATTAAAAACCATTGCCGAAGCCGACGAGGAATCGCTTCAAGCGAAATGGATCAGAGATTTAAGTCAAGTTCAATTGAGGAGTAACGATATTCTTCCACTCATCGAACATTCCCTTACCTACAAACGGACGAAAAATGAAACACAGTGGCACAAACGTCTCGTACCAGCGTTGAAACCTCATAATCTTCAGTTACTCAGGACAGTAGTAATCGTCAGAAAACGATTTAAGTGAGTTGAGTATGGCAATGATATCGCCTTTCCGAATAAATGCGAATTATTTAATACTAATTATTTAATAATTAGTAATCAAGTTCATGTATTGGTGGCCGAAAAACCGACTCCTCACTTACCGGTTTGCGAAATAAGCCCAGCTAACAGCATTTACTCTACGCTAAAGAAGTTTATGCAGAATATATTTCCCAGCGCTTTGCCACCTCACAAACCTCACGGTAGATACTAACATTCCAAAATTAAAAAAAAATATATAATTGGTACATTTACGACTGTTTACAGGTGTGTTAGCGTTGGAACATTTGGGTAAACCACCGCGAGAACACGACGGATTTTGCTTGAATTTACTAGTATCCGTCCGCCAAGCGTTGGAAGACGTTGATTTGACGCCGAATTACACGTGGCTCGAAGTGGAGCACGAAACTGGTGAAGATTTGTTGTCAAGAATAGAAAAAAACATGACGGTTCTGTTGCACGTGATTCGTTAAATCAGTCGATATTTTTATTACGATGGTGTAATTACTTACAATTAATTAATATATATTAAAAATTATTTTTAATTTTGTAAACTACAACCGTAAGGGAAACAAATGTTTATTAAACCAAGGTTTATCGCGATTATTTTGTTACATTTTTAAACATATCAACGCTTGAAAGGATAGCTGTGGTTAATATACTGTAGTATATTAACAGAACAACTTAACTTTTGGGGATAATCCGTGCGATCATGTATCCCTGAGTTATTCCCGGAAGTAATAAAGTAAAAACAAAAATATTGAAAACACTATTAAAATTACTGCTTCACAGCGTGTGTTATTTAGACATAGTATACATGTCAAAACTGTTTTTATTAACAGTTTCAGAATTTTTTTTACGAGAAACAGATCATAATTTGACGTCCGAGGGAGCCACCATCGCATTTTTCTCTCCACGACGAACCCTCTATAAAATAACACTCGCTAATCGTAGATTCATTAAATAACGTTAAATTGTAAAAAAATCAGCTATTAATTTAATAAACATAGTTGCTTAATAAAACAAATAACAAATTTTGAAAACGACTTCGGGCAGAGCACTTTAAATCGATCGTTAATCAACGTTGCGCGCGGAGACCTCACCCTCCATTTGCACTGAACGGGAATGATTCCTCGCAATCAGTCTAAATTGCCGAATCAATACAGCCTCCAGTAGCAAGAACGCATTCCGTCGAACTCTTTTCCTTATTGGTTACTCGAGCGGTCTCTTTTTTTTCTCGGAGAAGAGCCCTGGTAAGTAAGCAGTTCTTCAACTCTGTGTCTGCAAAATTATTTCTCATATAAATAATCTATCATAACAAAAATCCGCCGTTTTACACGGTAGCACCAAAACAGATAACGAACTGACGGTTTTGTTAATATTTTGTTGGTTTTATATCCAAGGTGCATGACTCCATCCAAGCAAATCGAAAAACATTTGCCTGTCGGTAAGGCGTCAGTCCGTCCAATGTTAAAGAATTGTTGTTGTGGAAAATGTTTACTCCGAACTGGAAGCATTTGCACGGCTGTTTTTTTTACGGTAAACGAATGCGAATTAAAATTGCGAATAATTTATTCAAAATTTTGATGTAGCTTTACAGATTGTGCGTTGTTGGGACGTTGGTGGCAGCGTTTTTATTTTTTAATGAAATCGACGAAATGTTTTACTACAGGAAAAAAGATAGTAAAAATTTAAAATTATTTTGTTCAAAGTATTGGTAATTTGAACTTCTTGTTTATTGCTTTTTTGCGTGCAGCAATTTGGTTGCTTATCGTAGTGGCAATTGTTGTGAATGGAATTGACTTTATTTTGAGCATTGGTTTGACTATCGGCGTTGCTAGGCAACGAAGCATCCTCGTTATCATTTGGATCGTATATGAGATGCTCAATTTCGTTTTCCTCATTATCACCGTCGTCGTGTTCATGATTCTAACTCAGGTAAATTGCTATTGTCTGTTTTCCCCAAAACGGATTAACAAAAATTGATTTATTTTAATTTCAGTTTCGAATGCAATACATCATTGCGTTAGGAGTAACATTTTTATTGAGTGGTTTTAAACTTTATCTCATTTTGACCGTGGTATCTTATTACCAGTATCTAAAATCAGGAGGCGCTACGTATACAATTTCCAATTAAATTGCAAATGTAAAGTTTAAAAAGAAAATTTTTTAAATTTTTTTTAATACTCAAAAGGAGGTCTTCCTGCCATAATATGTTGTTTGGAAAAAGTGGCACTAATACTCGATATTCACCTTTTTAAATACTCACTTGAAATTTTTTTTTCATATTTTCACAAAGTTATTCGGTTACTTTTGTATACTATTTCACTTTTTACCTCACGATTTTTGTCCGTAGCGAGATTAATCGTGCTAGTTAATAGATTTATAAATACAATAGTTTTTACAGATTACTCGAATAGTATCTAATAAAAATTACAACTAGTTAACGTAAAAGTGTATTCGTATTTCATTTACAGCAGTTTATTTTAAATTTCTCGTAACGACTAAAACTCCCCCTTGAGGTCGGCTTTATCCAATATCCAATGCACTGCGGGAAATCAAACTTGCACGGGGGTAGCCGAGCAACGACGCAACAAAGGAATAAATTCAAAATCGCGTTTGTTACCGGGGCAATGCCCTCCATATTTCTTGGAAGTTTTCGGTACAAAGGAGAGGAGATGTAAGCCTAATAATCGTGACATCCCTCGTCCGCCTTCAAACTTGACTCCAACATCCACATCTGAAGATGCCGAGGGATAACTTTGATGTGGGTGAGGATGCTGCCGAAGACGTCTACGTGGTGGAAGATACAGCTGTCTTGACCGGATCCCAGTCCCCGAGTTGCAAACCTGACGTCAATCTACGTCGAAGTTGTAGCAGTAATTCTAGTCATACGTCTAGTTCCACGTCCGAATCGAGCATCTGCAACGTCGAGGAGCCGTGTTTATACGAGAAAACTCCTGAAGTTACCAACAGATTTTCTTTTGCTACGTCCACGAGAGACATGCGCACTCCTCTACCTCCGACACCTCCGCTTAGAGTTCCATCCTTGCTGTCGCGATATAGAAAACACAATGTTTTTCCGGTAATAAATTCTAACAAATTGTACAAATAAATTTATTGAGAATTTTTTGTTTTTAGCTCGGTTGGATATTGGGTACAGTCGTCCGAGATGTGTACACGGCCATTTCTCAATGGGTTCTGGACGGTCTGTCAGCCTGGTTTTTACAACGAAGTTTTTTGGGCAATATTCGGAGTCAAGTTTTCAAGGATTTTCGAAATCGAAAAAAATCGTCGGCGATGATTATATCGCCAGTGATCACTGAACCTGTGATCCGACCATCTATTCCAACATTTCGTGAGGTACAAAAAGAAAAAATATCTGTTTTTTAGTAAACATATACCGGTATTTTAATTTCACTAGCAGTCGATTAAAAATATCCAAGTACCGAGAGTATTGGAGGAGAGCGAGACCAGTGTACTTCAACTCGCCAACGATCAAATCCCGACATCTCAGCAACGTGAGCCCGCGGTGGAAGAAAATTCGCAAACTGTTCAGTGGTTTATTTTTGCCATTGAAATGTTAGCTCTAATTCCGATCGTTGTGATCGGATTAAGTTTATTTTACATTCTCGCGGTGGGTATTTATAAAGACGTGCACGATTTGGTGAGTAAGGTATTTGGAAATGAAGAACAACAAAAGGATCAATTCGCGATTGACGATTGATAAAATATGTTCAGGTGTGATATTATCGAACAAAAGGCTTAAAAACATGTAGAAAATTATAAAATGTACATAAAAACGATAAACACGCACATAATTTTTCTTCTTCACGCATTGTGGACATTGTTTCGGTTACGTTAAGTCACGTGACCAGTTATTTTAAGATTTGTCCACTAAACTCGACTTACTTACTCTCCCCCTTTTTGTGTTATTTTCTAAAAATATCCAGGCGAAAAATGGGAACGCAAAACCGCACACACAAATAAACCAGAAGGACGGAAGTTTCAATTTTAACCCTTTTGTCAAGGTATGTTCAGTTCTCTTTTTTCCCATTTCTAACATTTTGCCCGAAATAACCACTTAATTTCAGTACAGAATGAGTAGCACAATCGGCATCATCCCCGTAATTTCAACTAAACTGCTGGACGAGATTCAGCTGCTCTTAATAACTTATTAACTCACTACTTTGTGTGATTTCTTATAATTAGCCTTCTGCCACAAAATCATGCAAAAAAGGAATTGCTTAAATAGGTCAACGTAACCTACAATACGTAAAAGCAATGCGCACACCACCTGTTGGCAGACGCGCGAGTTGGTTCATTCTCCTCCGCGGGAAGTAGGCATCGTGTCCCGGGGAAGAGACGCTCATCACCGTGTCGGAATGCGAAGCCTGGAGGAGTCAACGGCCGCGCGCGCCCGTGATCGTTGAACTCACCAAGGTCATTATCTCGGGAGCGGTTCTTGCTCCCTTCCACCGACCAAACAAGTCAAACCGAGGAGAAAGCGAAGGTGGCTTCCACTTTCCCTGCTGCCTAGCCCCTGAAGAGGGATGCTGGCGAACAAGGGATTCTCAATGGGAGTGGAAGGTGTTTTCGCTTCACACAGTCGTGAAAATCGATGATGGATGCGGATTAGAGCTCAACTGCTTATTGGTTTTTTTTTTTTTTTAGATTTACGCTTTCCTTCTGTTGCAGAAATAGTGTGATTTACACCGACACAATTTTATCACGCGCAAATAAACATGTGATCAGGACGATTCACGAAATGACGACAATTTTCAACTGGGAACACTAAAAAATACTTGCAAAATTGCAGGAATTAACACTTACATTTAAATTGAATTTTTTGCAAGATGTTTTTAATACAATACAAATTGCAAAAATTCATTAAAAAATTTTCCTTCCATGATTTAATAAAAAATTATTGTAACGAAATTCATGATTTATTTTTTTTCAACTTTCTTTTAACCCTTACTTTCGCTTTTGTGGCTTTTGTCGAGCCAGCGAGGAGAATTTACTGAAGTAGATTCAACGACCTGAGCGAGTCATTGGCCTCGATGCACAGGAAGAGCGTGCATGTCCATCTTTTCCCGCTGGATTCGACCGAGGAGGGGAGAGGGTGTTGGGATCTAAGTGTAGGTGGATTCATCCAGGAAATGAGTGATGGACTCCAGCGGGAACAGGTAAGCACTCAGCCGTGAATAAGTCTACGACCTCTTTTGGTACTAGCTCTTTTTTTGGGTGTTCAATTTTCTTCTCCTTTATTTTGTCGATTAATTGCGGCTGAATTTTTATTTTGAATTAAATTTTTTAAAAAAGATCAAATTTTCCAACGGTAATAATAAGAGTAGTAAAAATAAAAACAATATTCACACGCACACGTGGCAGAAATACTTAAACACATCTTATCCCGTTTGACGAAAACTGGAAAAGATAAAAATGAGCCCGAGGCAAGCGTTCACCTTGACCAGAGTGAATGACCTGCTAGCCTATATCTCCCCTACCTCTTATTCATCCCTACCCTACTCCTAACCCTCATTTTCTCCCTCTACCCGAAGGGGAAGGAAAAGAAAGAAAAAAGGGGTGCCGTCTCTCACTCACGCACATAGATTGAAAGAATTACCCTCTGTCCGTCATCATCATCATCATCATCTGTTTTGCTTCTGGTAGCTCGGAGTTATTGCCAATTCGGTCATTGCCTGAAAGTGCGACCATCTGGCAGGTGACAATTTAAAGAATCGAGAGTTTCCTGTACTCTTCACCTGCGTCTTCTTTTTGGACTGAGGCCAGTGACCGAAAGAGTTAAGTTTGCAGCTGATATGCGCCCATATCCAGATGGCAGATTTTGCCCTTGACCCTCACCATCAACCTTCTTTTTTAAATCTCGACAACGTTTGGCATCGTTACTACAAAATATGTAAATTATTTATTTATTTTATTCGAAAAATTTCGAAAATTATTTATTTATTTTATTCGAAAAATTTCGAAAATTATTTCGAACTCTAGATTTTTTTTCCGTGTTTTTTACTACGACTTTGATATCCACGGTGTGTCGCTGTTTTCTGCGTTGCCTGGGGCTATTGTTAGTAATTGAGTTAGTGCGTCGATACACCGCTTTCGGCGCTCCAATTCAAGGGCAGCTCCGCCCCCTTTCACTTTCCACTGTGGGCCGCGTGGCCTGAATCGCGGGGCCTTGCCACTGACCGACTCGCTACTGACACACATGACAAACCAGGTCTGGCCATCCATTGGTCGACACACGCGACAACTTTCCTCTATACTTTCCCGTTGTTCCATAAACAAACTTTGACCGAGTCGACTAAAAACCTCGAGGCATAGCCATCTCCGATTCCATCAACATGCCCAAAGCCTTCCTCGTACGAAAATTTCTCCGATCATCACCACTGCTCAAGAATTGCCAGGACGGACAAAATCTGACTTCGCCGTTGACGACTCCCACAAGTGACGAACACATACCAAAACCAGGTACTAAGTGAATTTTAATTTTACAGTTACAATTCTCCTTTTTTATTATGATTGTTCTGTCTTTCTTTTTCTCACGCTCGAACAAGTTTTGTCGCTTTAACTTTCACCGGTAAGCAAATACTTATACTTCTCTTTTGCGCTTCTCTGATTTATGATCGCTGAGGACTGAGATATTGAACTCGGTGAAGATGGTGAAGTTTGAACCCAGTATATTTTTATTTTCTGTTTACGAAAACGAATCTATTAAATGTATCAGCATTGGTTAAGCTGCGTAATTAAGTCATTTGTTTTTGCCGCCGTGGTATTTAGGATGTATTTCGCAATAACCTTTCAGTTGCATTAACTAGTAGTAAAAAATCGCACATCTTTTCTGAAACGACACGTGAACTGTTTTTAGCTATGTTTTTATTATGACTGACATTGAAAATGCGGATGATTATGTAAACACACATTTGATGGTCAAGGATTTTGAGTTATGCGCCGCTCGTGGCCAAGGTTAAGGCGATGGTTGTTGTTCTTCCTCTTCTGGTTACATCACCTCGACAATATTAAATTGCCTTGGCATTGACTGTTAGATCGGAGCGGTAATCTGATTGGAAAAAAGTTTTCAAGGTCGATCGAGTTAAATCTCTTTCAAACTTTTTCCGTAATAATCGTCAAATTCAATTCAAACCGACCTTGTGTTAGTTTCAAGGATACGCGTTACGTCATTTCCTCTTATTTCACTCTAAATTCAATTTTCATTTAATATTCGTTTACATCCCACAAACTTTTTAACTTCCTCGTGACTCGGAATTTCTGCCTCCCGGCTCAAAGAAACGCAACGCCGTTTCAAGGTGACCTCACAACGCTTCGCGACGCTCGAAACTTACCCATTGCTCAAAATTACTTTCAACGTAAAATAAACTGTTCTACGTTAACTTCCACCTCAAATATTACGGAATCGGTCGGGATTTTCCTCTACGGGCAAAATGCCAATAGGGAAACCAGTTTCAGGTGACTACTTTTCCGCTGACCTTCGAGATGCGCGCGATTACGTCAGCGCCATCGCACGTCTCCAGTACGGAACTTGGCTAACGGCGTACAAGGTCACGGTCGCACTGTAATAGTAATAATTAAAAAAAAAAAATTTTTTTATATTTTACAAGGGTTTTTTAAAAAAAGATGGGTGAGAGCGTCGGAATTAGAAATGGCAGCAAAAGAAGCTGTGATGACAGAGCCGTTGTCATCACCGCCGTCGGTCGTCGTCATGCCACCGTCTCCTTCGACATCGCCGCCTCAAGAGATGCCTTTAGATTACCACGTACCAAAGATTGCGTATACGCCGGTCGACGGCAGACGAGATGTCGGGGCGAATTCCCCGTCGTCGTTTGGAGCGGCGACGGCAGAAGGTGATGGCGCGTCTTTATCAACTCCATCGTCGTCGATCGCATCTTTCCCGTACGAAACTGGAGACGATCATTTGATGACAGCGGGTTTTTACCATTCGATGGATACGTTCCCGCAAAGTCCAGATTTGACACGTCGCCGATCACCCCACGTTCGCGTCGCTACACCAGATTCGAGCACGCGCGACAGTCTCTCTCCTCCATCGCCGTCGTTGCACATTCGTTTAGCAAACCTGCATCAACGTGTAAGTGATTTAGCAAGCAAAAAACATAAAAAAAAAATCACAAAAACTATCTTCTTTGAATTACAGTTGGGTCTTCCCGATCAAGTGCCCTTGGAATTTGTAAACGGCGGACACGGGATTAAGAATCCATTAGCGAGTGGAAATGGATCGACGCGAGGCGGGGTCGACTACGAACGCGGAATGGATATTTCGAATGGAACGCAAGATAAATTTTCTTGTCGTGTGTGTGCCAAAGTGTTTACGTTACAACGATTGTTAAATCGACATTTGAAATGCCATAGCGACATCAAACGATATTTGTGTGTGTTTTGTAGTAAAGGATTCAATGATACTTTCGATTTAAAGCGGCATACAAGAACGCACACAGGTAATGACTTAATTAAAATTAAAATTTTGCCGTTTTTTAACTGATCTTTATTGAAATAGGAGTTCGTCCGTATATTTGCTCGTACTGTAACAAATCTTTCACCCAAAGATGTTCACTCGAATCTCATTTACTCAAAGTACACGGCGTTCAACATCAATACGCCTACAAGGAACGCCGAGCAAAGATGTACGTGTGCGAGGAGTGCGGTCACACAACCAATCAACCAGAAGTTCACTACGTTCATCTCAAAGAGCAGCATCCTTACAGTCCAGCGTTACTCAAATTCCACGATAAAAGACATTTTAAATTCGCTAACAACAATTTACCCGCCATTTTATTACAAGTGCGATCGTGAAATACAATTTTTTTTTATTTTAAATCTAAAATACAGGTTCATTTAATAAGCACGAGTTACATAATGACAGTAAATCCGTCCGTTATAATGTAATAATATTTTTTCTTAAAAAAAATGCACACGAACTGAACACAAAATGTATATATTCGTATATATATATATATATTAAATACATATGACGCATAATTGTACACTGTATACGACGATATACGTAATTTGCGTTTCTTCTTTCGATCATTTTTTTTTCTCAATTAGAAAAAACAAAACTGCATAAAATTTCGAGTATTGATCCCGTTAATATATTTGTGTATATCATTTATTTTTAATATTTAGCTTAATAAACAAATTCATCGATTGGAGTTAAATTAATTTTCTTTGGCAGTACACACGTTATGTCTTCAAACTTTTATTCGTCTAAAATCCCGTTGAATATAAAAGACAACGTGGGCACGACGCCAAATTTATTTATTAAAAAAATCCCGGAAGCGACGTAAACTGAACGACCTTCAATTTCTCCCGTTTATCAAGTTATTTCTCATCTGATCGTGTAATTCCTATTTCCCTAAATCTGCGTAAGTAAATCTAACACATCACTAAATTAAATAACAACAATCGTAATAAATATATTGTATATTTGGTTGGTCAAGGCTATCCCTCGTACACGTGTCGACGGAAGATGCGCCACTCCCTTGCCGTGAAGAGGCATTGGCATTCGGCCAGATATTACCCTTGACCTTGCTTCTTACATCCAGGATTACGACATAACGCGCAAGGGGAGACACGTGAGATAACTTTTTTATTTGTTTATTATTCATTATCTTTTTTTCCTCCTTTTTAATTTTCTGCGTATTTAGGTATGGATGATCTGTATTCGCAGACCGCTAGGTTCTGAGTACAAGTGAAAGTCACGCCCAATTTTAAATGGTAGACCTTGAACAAGCTTGAAGATGGTGACGAGAGGGCGTTAGTTTCTTTAAGCGCACTCAACAAACAACTTGCGTAATATGACGCAGTTGATAAGTTGGCACAAAGTAACAAATAAAATATGCATATTTTAACGAATTGTATCTGTTACACAATTTTCTCACGCGGTGTCGCTCGCAACGGAGCTAATGTGTCGAACGTAGCTTAGAAATAAAATTTTTTGTAAAAATTGCGTGTTGCGATGATTTTGATAGAGAAAATAAATAATTGTTTTCGAAGGAAATTTTTTTTCAAATCTCCTCCATTTTAAAACTCGTTACAAATTTGAAAATACAGTATTACAAATAAACATATTTATTGAAGGAGTGGCGAAACTTTTTTGAGTCACGAGCCAAAAAATGGCGGCTGCGAAAGCCAAAGCACACTTCATGTAGTCCTCAATCTACTGCAGGAAATTAGGTCTGCCTTGAAACGCAATTTTTAACGTAAAACAAGTTACTTTTATGTACTGGTATTGATACTGTTTTTCAAAAAAATTTTGTTTACAAAAATTTGTTTTGCAAATGCAAGTGCCCTAAAAAAATTTAATATGCCATTTCCGGCACACGTGCTCTAGTTTCGCTAACATTTTCAAAGGACGTAGTGAAGTATGAACAAAAATTATTCACAGACCACGTTCAAATTTAATACACAAAATGCACTGCAATCGACAGTTTCTGATTAAAAGATTCAGGATAGCATAATTTTAAGTGGATGTTCTAAAAGTAAATTCCACACAATATAAATTCAAAATTCCACTCTTAAAACTGTTTTGGGTTGCGTAAGTCTGTTCAGCTGCATTTCTATGGTTCAGTCGGGGACGAAATTTCATGCTCGAAATTATTTCAAAAATTCAAAGCAGGATTCCTTTTGTAAATTACATTAGGTCGAATCTCGCAGGGAATCATACCCACCGAATCTACTAGTCGACTTGGTCTATGATTTGCAGATGGTGTCGACGACAAGCGAAGTGATCGCCGCACGGGAGTGATGGTATACACGTTTAGGTGGGGTAAACTGAGTAATAGAATAAAATAAAATTTTCTCCATGAGGATAATTATTGATACTTACTGGTGAATTGGTGACAAGACGAATTTGACGCGAGGTGAAATAATCTGAGCCAAGTTTAAATTATCGTCTGGTAATAATGGGTTCGTGTTTGACTAACAGATGTAAATTAAGATTAGATTAAAACCTGATAATAAAGTAGTATTAGAGTTAATTTTAATATTTTACAGAAATGCGGATAGTTTTTCAGTACAAAAATTCATTGATTTTCGAAAGAGCAGAATGAAAATTTAGTTGTAGCAGGAAAAGAAAATGTAAGTAATAAATAGCATTAGAATTAATCAAACTTTGATTAAAATTACTAGAAGTGACATTTTTTTGTTATTTTAACCTCTTTCACTTGAGAAATTCCGGTCAGTTCCTGCTTTCCACGCAAATCGACCTAAAACAATTGAAAACTAGTTATGCTTTGTTAGGTGACAGCATCAAAGTATATACTCGGGAGGATTCCTTATCGCGTTTGCACTCATCGGAATCTTGACTACTGACGACTTTCGTTACTGGCTCATTACCAACCTAAAAAGAGAAAGATTACTTTTAAACAAATGTAAATAAATCGACAATTTCTGTATTTACATTTGAAGCCTGCAACATTTCTTTATTAACACAGAATTTTTCATTTGTAGCCCAGCCAGGATCTGATCCAAACACGCTGTTATCGATATTACCATTGACCTACAAAATAAATTAATATGCATCACGTATTCACACTTAAAATTACTCGTAACCAAATCATTCGGTGAAAATTTTACAGTTAATTGCGGCGAAGCTCCAGCCTTTTTACCATTCTCCCCAAATTTTCTGTTTAAATTATTTAATTTTTTGCTCGATCTTTTGCAGCAGAAATATTTTGTATTCTGCATCGCATGATGTTTTTTGAGTTTGTCAATTGAGCGACGACGGCAGTTTATTTGAATGTCAGCTACCGTGGTTCGCCGCTTTAATTTTTCGCCGGCGTTTTTTACGTTCAATTTATTCCGTTCAATGAAATTCACAATTGGTTTTGGTGGCATTTTCGGGCGATTGACTGATGGTTTGCAACTCTCAGTAGCTATTTGGCTCTGCACTGTCGTAAGCGATGAAGTGCAATTTATTCTGCAAATTCAAACAAGTTGAAATTTAGGGGAAAATTACTTAACATTCAGTATTTTTTACAATTGCAGTTATCATTGATATTAAATTTAACCTAGGATTTAACGTTAAATCCCGAGAGCTACTTGCTTTCAACGGATTTAGTTTAGCTTTTTTCTCTTCCAACCATTTTTGCAGCTGTTGCCTAAAAATATATTTGAAATACATTAAACCATACAAAATATAAACAACAAACTAATGAAAACCAATTCACCGCCTATCCTGGACTTCAGAATCTTGTTTTAAATTGTCATATCTGTTTTCCGACCGCCTCAGCAGATTTCTAACTTCTTTTTCCTTACAACCAGCATCCTGTGTATTTTTAACAGCACCGCGTCTCTGCCACGGAAGCAAATTTTCTTTCGCACGGCCGTGGCTAATTTGCCACTGCTTTAATTTTTCTCTAATGGGATCTAAGTTCACTGACAAATTTAAATTTAGAAGTAATAAACGATCTTCCAAGTAAAACAAATAATGTATTGTTAGTTAAATAACTTACTATTGTCACTTTTGATTGATAATCGTTGTCTTTCGCCACGAATTTCACGATCTTTCTTCATTTCCTCGGAACTTCCCACCACGCCGTACGCTAGAATAATGGCCGCCACGGTTTTGAATGTAGCGGAATCCGTTGATTGGTTAATAATATGAGCGCCGTAATACAACTATTACGTCACCGACTCAAAACATTTAAATTACCTCTAAAAGTAAGTGGTAATACGCAGCATTTTAAAAATTGTTCTAATAATTTAATAGTTCAAAATTTGAGTGTAATGATTTTAAATTTATTTTTGCCTTAAAAATGTATTGCAGTTTAATTTAAATATAAACCCACAAAAAAACACAGGGCAAAAGAGGGATAATTTTTCTACAAAAAAGTAAAATAAAATAACCACAATAAATAATCTCATCAACTAATTTTTAGTTACTTAGTAATAATGAAAAAATAAACAAAAACCGTCTAGTGTTACATTTATTTTACGTCATGTAAACATCTTTTATGCTAAAATTTCAATCACTGTCGTTGCGCGGGTGGCACGTAAATTTGCTGCGCCGGTTTTGCTCGTCGATTTCTGTCGGCGCCGTTTTTCACGTAAGGTCGATCGCCTCCACGTCGGAATTCGAGAGTGCCGCTGAATCGATCCGAGAACATTCCATTATTGGCAAATGCGAGCAACGATTGAGAAGAGAAGGCACCGTTTACAAAATCAGCTGACAAACCGTCGAACATTGGGGAAGCCATATCCTGCGAAATAAAATGTTTAGTTAAATTATTAAATTGATCAAATTATTTTTTTCTCCTTCTTAAGGATAACATTTATTATTTACATTAACGATCTAAAACTCCGGCTACCATTACTACGAAATACAACGAAATTAGAATTAACCGAAAGAGTTTTCAGAATTACTAAATCTTTTACGTGGAATAATAATAATAATATTTATGCAACATGAAAAGTTTAATTTATAATATCCCGCGTTCATTTACTTTATCCGATATAGGATTCATGTCCTGAACGAAAACCTCTTCGTAATTGCCATAATCCAAAAACTGAACAACACACGTTGCTCCATTCGACGCTGCGGCATGCACAACGGCTCTGTAAAACTGAAAAAAAATTCAATTTCATATCCTACGTATCAAAAATAACAAAACAACAAAGAAATAAAGTAAATACTCGGTTGTCTTCCCAATACTTGGCCAAACATTTGTCACCACGTTTCCATTTTATCCTCGTTGGTGCTGACGACGTCGAGGAATAATTGACGTTTTTTGGTGAACCTCCACCTCCACCTCCACCTCTATTACTATTATTGTTGTTATTACTTCCGTGGTAACTCCGTTGATCCCGAAATTGATTCTGAGATAAATTAGGCCCACAAAGTCGTTCAGGAGGCGGGAATCTATCCCCTGGCAAAGGACCTTTTTCACTTCTTGGTCTTTCCATCTGAAAGTGGTTATGTCCGTCGTTCTTCCGTCGTTCTGGCATTTGGTGGTTATGTTGCCGATCATAACCACCCCTACCATCATTACCACCACCTCTGAATTGTTTTCCATTTCCAGCTGTACGAGGTCGCGGTTGGTTGAATCGATCGGGTCGACGAGATGGATGTGGCCAATTTTCATTATTCGTCAATCTTCTGTTATTGTTTTGCCCCCGCGGTTGGACTCCGTCTGCTGATGGTTTTGTCTCCTCGGTTTTCACTAATGCCTGCTTTTCGCTCGAATTGAACGGGATTTTTGACTCAAGAAAATCGAACAGTGTTGACGGTGCTGAAGGTCGACTCGACGCTTCTTCACACGATTCCTGGTTGTTGCTCTTGGTCTTATCATTTTTCGTTTGTTTTTTGTGAAGATTTCTTCCTTCTTGTAAATATTTAGTTGCCATTTCCAAATTGTTTTTGTTGTATTTCAGCGCTTCAATCGCTTGATCCACGCTATAACCCAACGACATTATTTGAGCAATATCCTTGTCGATTAACTTCAAAACGAAATCAAAGTTAGCTTACGAATAATCTGAATTCCATCATTTCTAACCTGCTTCCCGCCTCCAAAAACTCTCTTAGTAGTTTCTTTGGCTCTAGTTGCTTCAGCGATCGTGGCTTTTCTCTGTTTTTCAAACTCGTCGTTCTCTTTCAATTCCTTGGATCCTTCCAATGATTTTATATTCCCTTTTAAATTAATATTACTTCCCCCGGATGAAATTTTTTTTCCAAAAGGCACCCACGGAGGAGGACCACCTTCCTGAGTGAAACCACTTCGATTGTGCTTCGCAAAACTCTAAAATTGTAAAATGACGATAACCAATTCTCCTTTCTCAATATCCACCACCTGACATAATTCAAATCAAACGAGATTGTTTATAAATTACTAACTCTCGTCACGTTCCATTTTTCAACTAGAACTTCCACATTACCACCGAGAACATCAACGTTGTTGTTATGTAAATGAATAAATCCATTCTGCAGCATGAGTGTTTGACCGCGTAAACGAATTTTTGTTCCTGGTGGTGTGTCTAAACTGAAATGATAATTATTCTCACTCGCTTCCATATAACCTTAAAATCTGTAATAAGCAAATACCTAACGTGATTCAGACGCGATAGTTCTAACGCATTACAGGTCACATGGCCATCTGACAACGACAATTTCAAAACTCTAGGAGAAAACGTTGATTCTTCGTTCGCTTTTGGAGCTGCTACATTTCGCACTTTCTGCAGTTGCAGAACGCAATTTCCAGGAATCTAAATTAAGGTTTTAATAATTAATATCGTTGCAAATCACTCCAAGCTACTCACTCACAGATTCAACCTTGCCTCTGTTGATATCGTCTGGGAGAAATTTTGTTCCAATATCGCGCAAATCAAGCTGCAAAAGTTAATATTCAGATCATTAAATCACGCTCTTATAAAGTAACATCAAATCATTCGCGATAAGTTTTTGCATACGTCTAACGCTTTCTTAACGATTATAGCAGCCGTAAGTTGCTTTTCTCCATCGTTTAATTCAGTAATGGCGTCGTTTGCTAAGTGCCTGAAACATTTGTGCATGAAAAATATTTCACAATTTGCATTAACAAAATTGACGAGGATTTTAGCGTTTTTCTGATAATTCTATGAACTTAGAAAAAATAATTAATTTTACTGCATTAAACAGCTTTGAGCTAATGAAGTGTAATAAATATAACTACAGAGACGTAAAATTCAAAACTTTAACTACAATTAGTGTTTTAAAATATCAGAATTGGTTTTAAAACAAGAAATTTCGGTACCATCCTTGTTCTTCAAGTTGATCTTGCAGCGCCATTACGGGATCCCGAATCACGTTAGGAATTACAATGATCACGTGAAGATTTACGTAATTTCCTGTTCTGTCCACTTCTACTACAGAGACTTAAACGGCCACGTACAGTTTCAAAAATCTAAATGTAATTCTGTAAGTAAGCCTAATTTTCTTATTGTAACAATTTATTTTTATTAAACATCAATTTAGTACTGAAATGAAATCTAATTTATCCAATTGCTCTAAAGTATTATTTTCCTTTAAAATTAAAGTGGTCCCTCATACGACACTGTAGTTCAAGTTCTTCTCCCGATCGATATACCAACTACAGTCACCGAACCGAAATTCACGACATTAACGCTCTTTTGCCAGTGTCATTCGTATATCTGAAGTTTCTCAATATGTCTGCTGTGTACAAAGCAACGATAACAGCCGTAGACAAATTGGTACCAACAAAATTTCAGCCTTTTTGGAATCATCCTGCTGGTACGTACCGTAAATAAAATATTACATAATAATACGCACAATAAATGCAACACTTATTATATATTACTGTAGGGCCTAAGACTATTTTCTTTTGGGCGCCTGCGTTTAAATGGGTAGGTTTTATACAAGTACTTTATACTCCATATTTAAATTTTATGATTTACCTGACTGAAATGGTCCGAAATTTTTTTTTCCTGTTGAAATTAAGGGATTAGTGCTTGCTGGAATTAAAGATATTACCAGACCAGTTGAGAACTTGAGTGTTGCTCAATGTGTGTCACTATTTTGTACAGGTAAAAAAAATCTATTCTTAAATTCTATTGAATACTTTCACAGTTTGTGGAGACATAAACATTTTGTTTTTGTTAACATCGATTAATAAACACCTTTCATTTTATAGGAGCAATTTGGTCTCGTTATTCGGTGGTCATCATTCCAAAGAATTATAATTTATTAAGCGTAAATTTGTTTATTGCTGCAACACAGTGTGTACACTTGGTGAGAATTGCAAAGTAAGACAATTGTAATATCAATTAAGGCAAGACTCCAACGAAAGAAAACGCTTTGCTGCATCGTTATTGGTCTTCAGTGAAGGTGACCTCACATGGCGAGCTCGTCAGTTTCGAGCTTTGCCATTTTCACACAGAAATAGTTTAACAAAATGTTAAACATGCCTTTAATACATTAGTTATATATGTAATTCTGAATTATCGTGAGAGTTTCACTGAAATGTTCAATTACGTTAGTGGTTTCCAACCTTTTTTGATTTACGTATCCCTTGAATTGCACTATTTTAATTTGTGAAGCTTCTGTATCGATCACAATAATTACCCGATATGTCATGCTTTCTGAGTTACGATTCACTGAATATAGTGTTGTATGAAAAGAAAGATCTTCTCTATGCTGCTACCATTTGGATTAAGAGCAGATCGTTTAAGTGACATTGTGCAGCTAACCAATTTTTGAAGTTATGAAATTACTTTAATTTGTAACGCACGCGATCAGCCAATGAGTTCTTTCGTTGAAGTTGTGATGAGTATTTCAAAGTACTGATTTAAAGCAGTACCTTATCCAACATTTTTGTTTTGCAGTTACCGCATGCGTGAGAACAGGAGTTAGAAAAGTGTACTTGTGGAAAGAAATACTGTATTTAGATTAATTTACTTTAGGCGTTTAGAGGCGTGATTTAGACATGAAATAAAAATAAAAGTTTAGTTTGTCAATGCTTATTTATAGACAAATTTATTCTGCAATACTCTTGAATTAATATTTTTGTTTCTGTTTAAATAAATAACTATTTTTTTCTCAAAGGGGGACATGGCCGGGGAGGAAGGGGTATGATTAATTTCGAATGGAAGTATATCGAACCAGATTTGGATCGAATTTTCGTTTGGGCAGAACTGAATCGAAACAAAATCGGTAGTATTTCGAATTGGATTTATTTTGAAACGGATTTATATCGAATTGGATTAATCTCGAAAAAAGTAGGATTTATATCGAACCAGAATTATCGGATCTTTCCTGTTATCTGCCCGCCACTATTTTGGTACACCTGTGAGAGAAATGTCTCCCGTAATGGTTAGGTCAAGCTTGGTTAAGTTAGTTAGATCGCGCGTTCACATCGTTTGTGAACATCTATCTAACCCAACCAAAC